>CM076570.1:827900389-827993401 GCA_034641835.2 Pinus albicaulis
GTATTAATGCAAGCGTTGCATCAAACTAACAAACAAACATATCAGTTCAAGAAGACCTGGTAATTCATAATCAATACCAAGAACAATGTCAACGATCTTCATAGTATATATACGCCGCTTCGCTCACACCATAATTAAGAACTTCGACACATGGATCTCAAACCAAATATGGAAATGGAAATGAAGAATGGAAATGAGGAAGCTAGAGATAGTCCAACATCCCCAATTTCTGCAATTTTCTACAATTTCTGAACAATGCCGACAATTTCCAAACTCGTGAACCCAGATTTTCTCTTCTCCCCATATGTGGCGTTGAAGTGGTGACCATGTTTGGTCCTCAAAACATTGCACTTCCTATATATCTTTACGAACATTTCTTGGAAGTGACTGAGTAGTTGGAACCCCATTTCGAGCACCTCATCCATCACATCACTCAAGAAGAGGGCAGGCACCTGCCTCTATGCATCATAAGTGACATGTTCTTTGGATGGACGTTGGACGCTGGACGTAGGGAACAGGTTGGGAACACCAAGGATTCAGTTCTTCACTTCTGGGGCTTACGGGACATCTGTCTATTATTCCTTCTGCACTGACCTACCTGACACCTTAATCGACACCAAGTAGTTTGTTCTGTCAGGCATGCCACGTGTGACAATGGATTGATCTCAGCTCCCTCCATATCTAAACAGGGGTGCCACAGGTTCCAATGCCCGGATCTTGTTTATCAATCGCCAGATATCTCGCAACATGTGAAGTTGGGGGTCAATTTGTAACACGTTCGAAGACCTGAAACTTAGCAGTCTCCAACACATGAGAAAATCCACTCGTGGGCTAGTTTTAGCAGTTGGACCGATCCTACGCTTTCATTGCTCTCTTCATCTTATTCAAATACAATGGTTGATTCAGATGTTTTACTGCAGGACAAACAGGCAGAGGCAGAATATGCAAAGCCATGTTTTTCGTGGATCGATTACCAGGCACCATCCTCTGTGCTCTATGTTTCCTTTGGAAGCCAAAATTCATTACAGGACCAGGATACAGGTGTAACAACAACGCCGACACCATTGTCGTTGGAAAAGAAAGGGCCATGGAAAAAGAATAGGCAATGGGCTAGGATACATGTGCAATGACAATGTTGACATTGTTGTCATTGGAAAAGAAAGGGTTGTTGTTGGAAAATAAAGGGCCATGAAAAATCAGAACTAGAGAAATAGGAAAATAGCCCTCACCAAGCAAGCCATAACTGCAGAGGGGTTTTGATAGCAACACGCCACGACGTCTAATGAAGCCAGTGGCTGCATTCCTTCCTGGTTTTTTACGATTTCTCAAGATTCAAAGCCGCATGAGTCGTTACTGTAACAAAATTCCAACGAAATTCCAGTCTGCGTAACCAACTTCCAATGTAGTGTTCCCCATCGTCTATGATTGAAAAACTAAATTTCTTTTAATCGTCTAACAATGTATCTCACAATCAATAATAGTACACGGTGGTAGATAGGAAAGTTGTTTTCAAATAAAAATTCCTACAGCGTAATTATTACTTGAAATAAAAAGGTTATGATCTAATAACAGGAGTTACTTAATACCATGGGCCCATAAATAGTGAAACATAAACCAGTCCAACCCAATTTGGTAGATTATTGTAATGTAATGTACTATTTAACATTTTTACTTAGTCAAATTAAATTAAAAAAAATATAATTAAGATAAAAGAAAATAATGTTTTGGTCAAATTACATGAAAATAATTAACTTTTTCGAGATCCATCTTGAATCTCCATCTACTAAGCACCTAAAAGGATCAAATTTCTTGAGATACAAACCTCCTTTTATAGTTAAACAATATTTAATCATATATAACACATTTGAAACCAACATTTATTGTTTATCTTGAGGAAAAATAGATGAAGAAAATCGATCTAACCAAGGGAATAAATAAAGAACAATACCTAAAACAATCAATGATAAAGTTAAAAATTGAAAGAAATTAAAATAATATAAATTATTTTAATAAGGTAATAATATCAATTTTTTTTCTAAGTGAGTAGATAAACCTTATATTACGAAATGACCCTAGAGTGCAAAAAAAAATAGTTGACCTGCCAAATTGAAAACCAGAAAAACTATAGAAAAATATTGTATTTTCTTGACCACACATATAACCAAGAATGGCATAATTTTTTTCTATCTCTGCTACAAATCAACAAAATTACCTTTCCTACAACTTTTAATTATAAATTTATAGCTAAATAATTGTCTGTCTAATCATTCTGTCTACACATTTTGGAAAATATAGACCCAACTTCCACAAAATAACTACTATCTAGCCTATGAAACCATACAAAAAAATAAAGCAAAAAAATGGACATCATAATCATTTAACCACAGGCGTTGGCATTGCTGTCACAACACCTGTATCAGCTGCAAGGGTTGCTCCCTCACTTGGTGTGTTTGTCGATGACATCCCTTCTCCTTCAGTCACTTGTTGACATTTTTTTGCTCCAATGGCCTCTCTAACACAATATTTCTTCAAGCGAGAAAATTTCTCTTGTTCTTTACCCAACAGGATATCCAAATTGTGGATGCATTTCAGGTAGATGGAAAACATCTTATTCATTTCTCCAATATTTTCCTCTTGTAATCATTCTATATTCATCACTCACATGCGAGTCTCCTCAATATCTCTCAATATTTGTTCAGTCACCTTAACCTGGAGTTGATTATGCATGTACCTCTTAGTTGTCTCCTCAAATGCCTCTGCCTACAACTTCCCCACTAAATTTTTGACATGGCACATTGTATCAAAGTTTTTATAGTACACCATCATCTATGTTCGATATTTTTTAGTTTTTATTATCAATTCTACTTCCTCTTCTCTACCTGCTGTTATATTTCAAACTGTGCTGCAACATTACTATCTTAGCTTGACTTGACCCATGCCTTTATGTTTTACACTACCTTTGCCTATCGCATATCCTACCTAGAGTGTTATATGCTCTTCTTTTCTCCTTTGCTTTGTGTCGGGTTACTTAATCGAGTCTCCTTCTACCCACATTCAGACTTTGTTATCAACCAGCCACAACCGCATAACACCTATGCACGATTTTTGGGTCACTTGCCCAGAGCCTTTCCTCTTGCATTCAACCTTTCCTTTTAACTTACTGCCGCAACCACGTACAACACTTTTCTGCATGGGGTCGGGTCCTTTTACTTAACTCAGCCTTTTTTTGTTGAGTTCAACCTTTTCTTTTGTTACTCGAGTCAACCTCCACTTCCATGTTTTTCTTCATAAAACTAGCGAAAAAAAATTAAACCTTGGACCTGAAATATATTAATATTTACCTCTGAACTGCATCACATCCACTTCACAAACCGCACTTCGCACTTCGACGTTCCATAGATTTTACAACGTTCCATAGATTTTACATTATAATTTCATTTTCTTCCTCTGATGAGATTTAACACATGAAAATATTTACATATGGAATTGAAACCCTTTGGATTTCACTTTTGAAACTACATCCCATTCGGGCCTCTTTATCGCACTTTGCAACTTTACCAATTTACAGATTTCGCAATACTTATGATTCTATGATTTCGTAAATTGCAACGAACTCTTATCACATGTCATACCTTAAAACATAAAACTTGCGAAGTATTTACATATAAACATAAGAATAACTGATTGCGATGTGTGGTATGTGGGCCAGGTCCATGTCATCGTGCCACGTCACCTTGCCATGTCACGTCCATGTCATTGCCACGTCACTGCCACATCATTTCCACGTCATGATAAATTAACTACGATCTATGAGGTCGGGGCCACGTCATATGTCATGTCAGCTTGCCACTTCACTACCATGTCGTATCCATGTCACTGCCACTTCATATTTCCATGTCATCACTCGCACTTCGCATTTCACATTTTCTATGTTTTATCACTTTGCAACTTCATTAACTTGCATCCCCGCAATTTCACAACTTTACTAATTTAAATTATTGCGATCACTGCTAAACATTATCACATACAATGTGTGATATAATTCACATCGCATCTTAATTATATTGTGGATTCTTTACATATAAATATAGGCCTCGCCGATAACGATGTGTGCTCTGCGATAAAGGATTCAGGCCCGACTCTTGCCGACTCATTCACAATCATCTGCACTGATCTGAATGTATTCCATAGCCTAACCCTTTGATATTTTTTGAACTTAAAATAACATTTCTCGACCTGATCGTGCATGAATCTGCCCACATTCATGACTTGACCCAATGCATTCACGACTTGACCCTGCATTCTACCTTTGCTCCTTTGCTACCTTTGCTCATGGTTGATAAAGATCCTAATGCTACTCCTTGATTCTTTGTTGCTCCTTTGCCTTATTGCTAGTTTTGGTGCTACTCCTTTGTGCTCTTTTGCCATCAATGACAATATTTCCAATAGTCCCCCCCTTTGGCATTGATGGAAACACATCCACCAATACTCTGATACTTCCCCCAAGACATCCTCCCCCTTTCATAGAAGTGTCTTTCTTCCTCTGATTTATTTTCAGAAGTGCCTTTCTTCTTCTGCTTGCTTTTCCCCCCCCTTTGACATCAATGGAAAATCATTATATTTTTTCTTTATACCTTGCTGCTCTAGACTAGTGTATAAGATGTTTTTGGAGAATACTTTGAAAATTATTGAATTTTCATGTATAGTGCTAAAATGTGCTAGACTTCTGAAGATATAATCACTTGATGTACTTATTTGATAATACTCTGGTCCTGAGGACCTGTACCATACCACTGCTCTGCTAGTAACACTTGGTATTCTACTAATAGGCAGGATACTTGCTCCCAATACTAATCGATTAATGATGTAATGATATAATGATGATAACCATTTCTCTTATTCATCCTTCTTAAGAAAATTTTGATTCATTATTAACACTTGCAGAGAGACATACAATGTAATAATCCTCTGTATATATTTACCAACTCCATATCTCTAACACTTCTGTGAAAACTTTTATGGGATTCTCTCCCCCTGGAATGATGCTTCTTGTCTGATACTGAATTCTCTACTGCACTGTTTCTGTTCCTGATATTGTAGCCTTTGTCGGTGTATTTTCATGAATTTTTTTTTGATCATATCAGAGAGTATCATCTGCGGACGCTACCCCTATTTTTTCTCTTGGATATTCAAAAGGTTCTCTAGAAAGAGGTTTTTTGAATATGTTTGCTATTTGTGCCTTTGTTGGTACATATTCCATCTTTACTATTTTCTCTGCTACTTTTTCTCTGAGGAAGTGGTACTTTATTGTAGTGTGCTTGGTTTTTGAATGAAGTACTAGATTTTTTGATATACTTATTGCACTTGTATTGTCACATTTGATAGAAATAGGTTCAATGATGATTACCTTCATGTCTTGAAGATTTTGTTTCATCCACATCACTTGTGTGCAACAAGCTCTTACTGCTATGTATTTTTCTTATGCTGTATATAGAGAGAAAGATGTTTGCTTCCTACTTAACCATGCCACCAGAATTTCTCCCAAATAGAATGCACCTCCACTTGTGCTTTACCTTTCATCCACACAGCTAGCCCAATCTACATCAGTATATATTGTAAATGTGAAATATTTTCCTTTCGGATACCATAGGACATAATGTTTAGTTCCTTGCAGGTATCTAAATACCGTCTTGATTGGTAGCAAGTGATTTTGTTTTGGTGCTGCTTCATATCTTGCCACAAGTCCTACTGCCAAAATAATGTCTGGTATAGAGGTTGTTATGTATAGCAGACTTCCTATCATATATCTTTAAAGTCTTTTATCTACATCTGCTAATCCATCATTAGCACATAACTTGCATCTAGTGATCATGGGAGTTGACACAGGTTTGCAGTCTTCCATTTGGAATATTTTTAACACGTCTCTTGAGCATTTTTCTAGTGAAATGAAAATGCCTTCGTTATTTTGTAAAGTTTCAAGTCCTAGGTAGAAGGTAAGCTCTCCAATCATAGACATCTCAAATTCTGACTTCATCTCTTCTGCAAATCCTTTCACTAACTCATCTCTGTTGCTACCAAAAATGATGTCATCTACATATACTACTACAATTAAGTGTTCATTTTCATCATCCTTTATATACAGATTTTTGTCTACTCCTCCCTTCTTGAACCCTTGTTTGTGAAAGTACTTGTCTAGCCTAGAATACCATGTACATGATGCTTTTTTGAGACCATAAGGCTTTCTTTAACTTACACACATAGTCGTGTTTATCTGCTAAGGAAAATCCTTCAGGTTGTTCCATGTAGACTTCTTCCTCCAGATCTCCATTTAAGAAGTCAGACTTCACATCCATTTGATATACCTTGAAATCATAATAGCATGCAAAAGCCAGAAACATTCTAATTGCTTCCATTCTTGCTACAGGGGAAAAAGTTTATTCATAGTCAAGTCCTTCGATTTGAGAGTATCCCTTACATACATGTCTGGATTTATTTCTAATTACCTGACCTTGTTCATTCATCTTATTCTTGAATATCCACATTGTTCCAATGACATTTTCCCCAATAGGTCATGGTATTAAATCACAGGTTTTGTTCTTCTCAATTTGGTCTAGTTATTCGTTCATAGTATTTATCCAATTTTTGCCTTTGCTGGCTTCATCGAAATTCTTCAGTTCTATCTATGACAACATGGCGAGATACACTTCCTCGATCTGTACAGCTAACTGTCTTCGAGTTTTGACTCGTGCACTCTTGTCTCCAATGATTTTATCTTTAGGATGGTCCTTCCGAGTGTGTCTCGAGGGTCCTTTTGAGTTTATTTCTGTATCTTTTGTTCTCTTACTCTATCCTTTATTTTTGTGATTCTCATCTTCATGATCATCTAGAGGATTGAGATAGTTTTTTCTTTTGGTTCTATCTAGTAGATCTTCATCGAATCTCACATCAATGCTTTCCACAATTTTATGCAGTATTTTATTGTAGCACTTGTATCCCTTACTCTTAGATGTGTATCGCAAAAATATTCCTTCATCAGCTCTTGCATCATACTTCCCAAAATTTCATCATTATTCTTTATGAAACATTTTCTACCAAAGATTCTAAAGTGCTTGATTTATTTTGGTTTTCCATGCCACAATTCATATGGAGTCTTGTCACAATTTGGTTAGAGATGAGTTTGTTGAGAATATGAACAATTGTGTGTACTGCTTCTTCCCAGTAGGTTTGCGGAATGTTTCTTTCTTGCATCATGGCTCTGGAAATCTATTGTGCCAAATTGTTTTGCCTCTCTAGCACTCCATTATGTTGAGGTGTACCTGCAATTGTAAATTCTTTCTTTATCCCATATTCATTACACAGGTCTACAAAATCATCGTTTGTGAATTCACCTCCAATGTATGATCTGATGCATTTTAATTTACATCCAGTTTGATTTTCTACCAGTGCCTTGGATATCTTAAATATCTCGAACGCTTCAGATTTATATCTGAGAAATGCCACCCACGTTAATCTCGAAAATTCATCGATTATTAGCATGAAATATGATTCCCCACCTCGTGCATTTTTTCCTGAAGGTCTACACAGGTCCATGTGTACAAGCTGAAGAGGCTTACTTGTAGATAGTTGGTCTTTAGCTTTGAATGATGTGCGAGTTTGTTTTTCTAGTTGGAAAGACTTACATATGGTATTTGATGGCTTCTTTATTGCATGAAAATCTCTAACAACTTTCTTTTTGCTCAGTTTGATGATGTGGTAAAAATTTAGATGTTCCAATCTTCTATGCCATAGACAAGATTTGTCAAGTTTGCTAATGTAGCATGCTTCTTTATATTCTTCTACTATATAAACATTAATCTCTATTCGAATACCTTTCATCAAGGTCTTTCCGATGATGATTGTCGTTCACAATCTTGGGCTCTGAAAAGGACCTCACAGCCTTTATCACAAATTTGACTAACACTTAGCAGATTGGCTTTCAGACCATCCACAAACAGTACATCATGAGCCTCTCCTCTTCCATTAATTAGGCTAATTGTTCCTTTCCCCTTGATTTTCCCTGCTCTATCATTACTGAATGTTACATTCCAAAATTTATTTTCATCAGAAGCTACAAACTTTCTTCGGTGTCGAGTCATATGTTTTGAGCACCAACTATCCACATACCATTGACTGTTTTGATCTTGAGAAAATAGAACCAGATCACACTTCTTTAGCTTTCTTTTCCATTGCATGAACCTATTTGTTTGGTAAATTTCCCGAAGAGATGGATGACAGTATTTGAGAGGACATTCATGAGACTTGTGCCCATTTTTATGGCAGCAAAAAAATTTGATTGTATTTTTAAATGGATTATGTACACGAGTGAATCCAACATTTTTATTAATTACCCTTGATTTTCCATACTCCAGTCTCCATATATATGCTATCCACTCCATGGCTTTATGACCAAGCCTTTTACAATAAAAACAATACCCATGGAAGTAGTATATGTCTCTAGCAGAGAAAGTTGTTTGGGGATATAGCCATCTGGTCATATGAAAATTGTCTTTGGAAGCCATTTGATCTGAGCTCAAATGTTGTTTGGATGTTCATTCCTTTTGTTTCCGGGGCTTTCCTTGTGGTGGGTTTTGGCCAGTTTTTGCTGCAGTTCATGAGGATTTGGAGGGTTTCCCACATTTTTGTTCTCATATGGATGGGAGTTACCTTTTTCTTTTAGGTCAGCTTTCACAAATGTAATAGATTTCATTCCCTCTACCTTTGACTTGATGGATTCTCATTCATATACTATCCTAGTCTTTACAAGAGGGGATCTTTGTTCATTTAATATCTGGTCCAATTGTTCATTACCTTTTAACTGCTAAATTTTCATTGTTAAATCAATGTGAGCTCTTTCCAGTTTCTTCCTCAGACTCACCACCTCTTCTTCCAATCTTCCGCATTCCTAAATTTTCTCTCTTATTTGCTGCAACATAATGTCTTCTAATTTCCTTACTTCATCTAGTTCAATTTTCAATATGATAAAATCTTCAAATTTTGGTTCTTCCTTTACATATTTTAGAAGGATTGCCTTCTGTTTCTTAGTCTTGAGCTTGAGTTTCCTTATTTCCTTTAGAGCACTCACCAGCTCCCCCTCAAGATCTACCTCACCTTCTTCTTCAAATTCCAGGAGATCTTTCTCAAGCTCTTTCTTGGCCATCAAAATGAATTCAGATGTTCCTTCTTCATAGGGGAATTTATCTGAGCTCTCAAATGCACTACTGTCTTGTTGAGCATAGAATGTTCTTCTATTAAATCTGTTCCCTTTCTGCCTATTGCTGAAATTTCTTTTCTCTTTCCCTTTTGATTTATTCTCTATTTTCTTATGATGTCATTTTGAAGCATAGTGCCCCTCTCTTCCACAATTAAAGTTCTTAAATGGATGTTTACCTTTGTACTTACCTGTGCCTCTATCCAATCTTCTGAAAAATTTGGCTTCTTCTTCATTAGAGCATGACCATGTACCATAATTTTCTTCTATGCACTATTCTTCCTTAAAGGCAACCTCCCTCGTGTTTGACTTCCCTTTAGAAAGTCTCATCTCATATGTTGTTAGGTTTCCAAGTAATTGGTTTCTTGTTAAGGTTTACCAATTAGTTGTTTCTTCTATGGCAGAAACCTTAGGATTAAAACTGGATGGTAGAGATCTCAATATTTTCTAGACTACAACACTTTCTTTAATTTCTTCTCCTAGGCCTATCATGATATTCACAACTTTTGCAACTCTTAAGAAGAATGCAGCTATATCTTCATCTTCATTAATTTTTAATTTTTCAAACTGAGTTCAATGTTCTTGTAGTTTGGCCATCTTCACCTTTGTATCTCCCTCATGAATGTTTCCTAAAGTATCCCCGATATCTTTGGTAGTCTTACCGTGCATTACTTCGATAAATTCTGAATCACTTAGGCTGCTCAAGGGTGCATTCATTTCTTTTGCATTAGCTCTGAAACCTTGTTTGGCATATTCCTCAGTGTTTGTATCCTTTGGTGCATGTTTTACTTCCACAACAACTGAGACTTCTATTCCTATAGACATTAAGTATGTCCTCATTCTTATTTTTGAGAAAGAATAGTTTGTGCCAGTAAAAAATGGGGATTTATTTGTTGAGCCTCCTTCTAGGCTATCCATTTTGGGGACCTGGGACCTCCTTTCAGTTGTTAAAATGTTAATAAAGGAACCTTCTCTGATACCAATTGATGAACCCTTAGTTAAAATTAGAGGGGGGGTGAATTAGTTTAATACATTCATGGACTTTTAAAAATTTTCTTTAAACTTATTTACACCTCCATTTCATAAGAAAATTAATATATTATTAAACAACAACCTTAATATGTGAGCAACAAGTGTTAAGTAGATTAAATACACTACATCAACACATAATAATCATGCACATAGATAACATATATAAGTGGAAACCCATAAGGGAGAAAACTGCATCTTATTATTTTTGTGATGCAAAGGCAAGCTCCAACTCCCTCTCACCACATATCTTCTGTAGGCTACAAACTACAGGAGGCTACTACCTAAAATTATACAGGCTACAACTTGCAAGGAAGCTCCAACTCCCATCTATTTTCTGTAGACTAAAACCCACAAGAGGCTCCTACCTCAAATAGCTACAATTGGACATCTATCAAGCTAAAAATTGATATGGAAGAACCAACTCCCTCACACTACAATAAAATCATATGCTGATTTACCTGGATATCAACTCTGTTTTACTATTTCTTCACAAATGCCCTTCCAGCCTTCTCATCTGCTTCATATCAACTCTAGATGTGCACAACATCTCTATCTACTCTCTCTCATTATTCCACTCTCTAAACTTACTGTGCACATTACAATAACATCATTTATAGAGATAAATTCATGGTTGTTTGCATTCTATAAGGGAATATGAAGTGAACAGGCATGACTCTTTTCCTTCCACCCAATCATTTCCTTAGTCAGCATATTCAAAATGTTACAACAATATATACAATTATTTCAGTATCAAATTGGAGTTTTTCTTTGCCTTGGAGATTTTCCTTTACATCACAAACAAAAATAATTAATGAATTTACATTTATAGTTATAACAATATTTCAATTCAACCCTTTCAGCTTCTTTCTTTTCTGTTCATTTTGTCTTCTCTACATGTTGTCCCTTTGTCTTCTCTGCCTGCTGTTATATTTCCAAATGTGCTGCATAATTACTGTCTTAGCCCGACTTGACCCATGCCTTTATGTTTTATACCACCTCTGCCTATTGCATATCTTACTTGCATCGTTCTATGCTCTTCTCTGCTCCTTTTCTCTGTGTCGGGTTACTTACCTGAGTCTCCTTCTGCCCATGTTCAGACTTTGTTATTAAATGGCCGCAGCTGCATAACACCTCTACATGAGTGTCGGGTCACTTTTCTAGAGCCTTTCCTCTTGCGTTTAACCTTTCATTTTAACTTACTTCCGCAACCACGTACAACACTGATCTGCACAAGGTCGGGTCATTTTACTTACTCGAGCCTTTTCTTGCTGAGTTTAGCCTTTTCTTTTGTTACCCGAGTCGACCTCCACTTCCATGGTTTTCTTCATAAAACCAATGCAAACACATTAAACCTTGGACCTGAAATATATTAATATTTACCTCTGAACCGCATCATATCCACTTCACAAATTGTACTTCGTACTTCAACGTTTTAGATATTTTACATTATAATTTCCTTTTCCTCCTCTGATGCAGTTTAACACAGGAAAATATTTACATATGGTTTTGAAATCCTTTGGATTTCGCCTTTGAAACTACATCGCAACCGGGCCTCTTTATCGTGCTTCGCAACTTTACCAATTTACAGATTTCACAATACTTGTGATTCTTCAATTTCACAATACTTGCAATTATGTGATTTTACAAATCACAACAAACTCCTTATCGCATGTCACACCTTAAAATATAAAACTTGCGAATTCTTAACATATAAACATAAGAATCACTGATTTTGATGTGTGGTACACTAGCCAGGTCCATTTCATCTCCACACCACCTTTCCACGTCACTGCCACCTCATTACCACGTCATCATAAATTAACTGTGATCTGTGGGGTCGAGGCCATGTCGTATGCCACCTCATCTTGCCACATTACTGCCATGTCATATCCACATCACTTCCACTTCATCTTGCCACGCCATCACCTGCACTTTTCATTTCACATTTTCTATGTTTTATCTCTTCACAACTTCATTAACTTGCATCCACAAAACTTCACAACTTTACTAATTTCAATTCTTGTGATCACTGCTAAACCTTATCACATGCGATGTGCAGTATTATTTGCATCACATCTTAATTATCTTGTGGAGTCTTTACATATAAATATAAAACTCGCTGATAGCGATGTGGGCTATGCAATAAAGGGTTCGGGCCTGACTCTTCCCGACTCATTCATGACTCACTGCACTGATCTAAAAATATTCCATAGCCTAACTCTTTGAGCTTTTATGAAAATAAAATAACACGTCTCGACCTACTTGTGCATGACTCTGCCCACATTCACAACTTGACCCAATGCATTCACGACTTGACCCTGTTTGCTGCCTTTTCTCCTTTTCTCTCTTTGCTCATGAATGATAAATATCCTAATGATGCTCCTTTTCCTTATTTCTACTTCTAGTGCTTCTCCTTTGTGCTCCTTTGCCATCAATGACAATATTTCCAATAACCCTGTGTTGTTGCTTGACCTCATTCTCCTAGATTTCCACTATTTCTTTCCCTTTTTGCGAGACAACTGATCTATAATTTATTGTAGCCTCCCTCCCCACATCATCCATCTATCTCTGCTTAACAACTGCTAAGCCCCAAGCATCTTCGTGAGGTCTTCCCCTCAACCTGCCCCCAACATTGCGACCCTTGGCCATCGACCCTTAATTTTCTGTAGAGGTCTTAAGACTAATTTAATTGTGGTTTAAAAAAAGAGAGTTCCTCATATATTTTTTATAATAAAAATTATAAAATATGTATTATTTTTTTATGATGATGAAAATAACTATTGATATGTATTAAAACAAATATGGTTGATCATATTTTAACATGTAAGTGATATTAGGTATTTTTTTATGTTTATTTATGCAAAAAATTCTTAATATTGCTTATCATATTTTAATTGGTAAGAGATATTAAGAATATTTTAATGATTTATTTATGAAAAAAATATTACGAGATGAGATCACTATAGTTTACCTAAAACCACTTATTCTAATGTAAGAATTTTTTACCTTTCCAATCAATATTTTTTTAGTGCATTTTGCCTTAAATCTGGTGGGGATCTCATGGATTGATAAATTTGAGCTCTGCAATCTACACATTTCAAGTGTCTCATGGTTTTTTGACGATACTAAATCTATTTATGCATTAGAAAACCAATTTTAAATAGAAACCTACACAATGCTAGATTTTGGAAAAAATGTAGAGATATTTGATGGATCCATTTATGCAGTAGAAAACCAATTTTAAATATAAAACCTACTTTTGGGAAAAAGGTAAAAATATTTGATGGTTATATTTCTCCAATTTAAAGTTGAAGAAGATTGGCATTGTGACCAAAATGAGCATAAGATGGATGGTTTAAGAAAAATATATATATATATATATCTCTCTAATAAGGTGACAGGTTCTTTCATCCTATAGTATTTTATGTTAAAAAAATAATAATAATTTTTTCTTTTTTTGGTACAAAAATAGAGCTCATACTTGTGTGACAAGGGGTCATTTCGCTACCGTTGGGTTACTTTGAGGAGATTTGAACCTTGGATCTCCTAGTTTACACAACTCTTGATAATAGGACAATTATTTAAAAATTATTAATACATAAATTAAATATTTCAAATAATTGTAGACTAAGTGGTTGAGGTGGGTGGTTAACTCCCTCACCATTTGTGTTTAATTCCCTGAAATGGCATGCTTATCCTGCCTTGATTTAGGCTAAATGATTTCGTAGCCCCAAGCCTGTGAGTTGTCAATAAAGGAGGTGTCAGTTCTTGTCATAAATTTTCTTAACCCCTCTAAGAGTGTGGAGAGAACTAAACCCTTGACTTCTTAATGGAAATGGTACTTTAACAACAAGAACTATGCCAATTAATTTGGGGATAATTATTAAAACTATATTATGATAGTGATCAATGTAAATTAAAATTAAATAGGGTTTATTGAATCATAAAGAAAGGAAAGTAATTAATTAAATTTCTTAAAAAAATAATTTATTGAAAAAATACCAATAAAAGTATTTCAAGCTTAATATAGTGTAAGTGTTTTAAGATTAATGCTCAATTTATCAAATTGAGATATAATTTATAAAGTGCTGTATAGTATGACCACAATTTCACCCAAACAAGGAAATTCTCTCTAGAATCCGTAAAAAATAATTAAAAAAACTAATTATGAAAGTGTTTGAATCATTTTTTTATGGTTGAAATGGATTGAGCACCATCAAAAACCCTTCAGGCACCAAAAATCCTTAATCTAAAAAATAACCTATATTTTCAAAAAAAATTGGCCAACTTTTTCAAAATCCTGTTGAAATTTTCATTGTTTTCCAAGCAAAATTTTAGGCTTTCTAAACTACGATATTTGTAAATATAATTTATAAAAACTATTTTTATTGTAAAAATATTACAATTTTTCTTTACATTAATAAAAATGCACATTTTTTTATCATTTTCAAAATTAAATTTTGAAAACTTAATATATTTACATTCCCACTTGAATCACTAATAATTCCAAATAAAATTTAAAATTATTTCACAAATCCTGTGTCCATTATTTTTTATTTATATTAAATACTTAATAAAAAATTAAATACTTAAATATTAAATATTAAAAACTTGGCAAAGATTGTGTTTGATCAAAAATCTTCAATCTGTGAGATCGCCTCATTCACGTCATGTTAAAGCAAAGGATTTAAAAGTTGCTATTATTAGGTGTCTGAAATATTTAGCAAGTATATGGATTAGTCTCAAAAATCAAAATGGCATGTTAACTCGAGGCCTTTAAAAGATGTTATTATTAGGTGTCTGAAATGTTTAGTAAGTAGATGGAGTAGTGCTAAAAATAAAAATCTTATAGTTGTACTTTTCAACGCAGTCAAAAGTTGTTAGAATGAGGAATACCAAAAAGAAATTCTTTCATTGGAAATATTTTCTAGCCAAACTCATTATAGGAACACTATCTATGTAAGATGTTGTCCACAATTTCACCAAAATTGAATCCGGTGAAAAGGATTTCAAAAAACCTAATTCTGAAAGTGTTTGAATTATATGTGTGTGTGGACACCAAGATTCCTTAAGCTTAAAATCTGTATTTTTTTACAAAATATTGCTAGAAACATTCAGTTGGAATTTCCATTGTTTTTGAGGAAAATTGTGGCCTTTTTAAACTACTAGATTTATAGTGTGAGAAATAAAAATCTAATGGTTGAATTTTCCACTGGTAAAAAATTGTTGGATAGAAGAAGACCAAAAAGACCTCTAAAAATCCTTGAGCTTAACAACCGTAACCTAGTTTCTCAAAAAAATAGATAAAAATCTAATAGTTGTAATTTCCCATCTCGTGAAAACTTGAGCTTAACAACTCTAACTTATATTTTAAAAAACTTAAATAAAAATATAATATTTATACTTTTCCATCTCATCCAAAGTTATTGGAGAGAAGAAGACGAAAATAAACTCCAAAAATCCTTCAGCTTAAAAACAATAGCTTAGATTTTTAAAAAAAATTCCCATTTTTTTCAAAATCTAGCTGGAATTTCCATGGTTTTTTTAGGAAAAATTGTGTCATTTTCTAACTATCGAATTTATAGTGTCAAAAATAAAAATATAATAGTTGTACTTTGTGACTTGCTCAAAATTTTTTGAACCAAGGAAGATTAAAAAGAACCCTTTTTATTGGTTGTATTTTCCGCGCCAAACCCGTCATAATAACATCATCTTTGTGTAAGATGTTATATGAAAATGCCACAATTTGGTCCAAACCGCGAAATCAAAAAACCTAATTTGGAGACTGTTTGAATCATATAATTTTTTTTTATGGTGAAAATCGATTGAGCATATTTTTTTATGGTGAAAATTGCTTGGGCACCATAAAAAAAACCAACGCACCAAAATTCCTTAACCTTAACAACCGTAATCTAGATTTTTTTTTAAATGTCCAACTTTTCCAAAATTATACTGGAATTTCCATTATTTTGGAGGAAAAATTGTGGCATTTTTAAAATACCAAATTTATACATATAATTTACTAAAAATAGCTAGAAATGGAAGAACTATGGATGAAGAAAAGAGCTAGAAATTTAATAAAAATGGAAGGCACGAGGCACCATTCTCTTATAAATGTCAAAAGCATAGACGTATTGCTCAAAGGGAGAATGAGAATAAGAAGATAGCTACAAGGTGAAGTGAGTATAGGCAAAAAAAAACTAGGAAAGCACCTGCAATAAAGAGAAATGGTAGCACTCAAATATTTCACTATCGCAATATCAAGAGGATTTAAAAATTTTATGAGACTGGTTGGAAATCCCCAAGAATAGGGATGAAATAAAGAGAAATGATAGCATTCAAATGTTTCAATGTCACAATATCAAAAGGATTTAAAATTTTTGTAGGATTGGTTGGATATTCCCAAGAATAGGAAATACTACTTTGAAAGAGAAATTGGAGGAAGTTGAGGTGTTCGAGGGATCAAAATCACATGTTAATTTGTATTGTGAGCATACTACCAAGAGAAAAATTGCAAGAGTTGAGAAAGGACAATAGATGTTTTCAAAATAATATGATACAAGTGGAGAGGAGACAAGTCTATCCCATAAAAATAAAAAAATATTTCATTTCGAGTAGAAGGATACGAATTATGAAATTGTTTTGGAGGAAAATCAAGAGGCTTTAAAAGGTAACTAAGATGATCAATCATAATATAATGAGCGGATAATTTCCTCCAAAGAGTATGTCAAAGCCCGGAGTCGATATCTCATAATGCAATCAAATGTCTTACATATCTTTGTAAGTATGTATGAGTGTTTACAATATGTTCTAGCAAAAGGATAAGTTGGACATTGAAATTGAATAAACAAGAATGTTGATGCAAAAGACACCTAAAATGGAGTATTATTAGAAGAAGAAGACAATAATAAACATGATCCACTTGACTGCACATGTGTACATTAGAAAACTTAGTGGGAGGCTAGAAATTAAAGTGTGGAATATTGTACAGTCATAAATGACAATAGAAGAATAAATGAAGCAGTGTCAAAGAGTGGGTGTTCAAGTACAACATAGAGTTTGGGATCCTAGCAACTAGGTGATGTTAGAAACCATGGACAATGATAACATAGTAAGAAATCAAGAACAACATAAATTTTGGGATCCAAGAGCCATATGACCCACAATTCAGACACTTTTTCCACTTGGGGAGTCTAATGCAAGAGCTTCATCACCAGGGAATACATTTCAATTTGAGATCCAAAGCACAGTACACTTTTTTCCAAATGTGAAACTATTTTCCTCCAATTTTAAATTTGTTTAAATCATAAATAGTAAAATTTAATATATGTACATGTGTCCTAATTCTATATTAATCTAGGATTGATGGGTGTTATGTGGTTTTGTTAGTTGTTGGTTGTTAGGATGAGTTTCTAATTTTCCCTAATGGGCTAGTGTAAGGGTAACAAGTGTTAGTTGGTTGTGGGTTAGGTTTTAGAGATAGGTGTCCAATATGAAACATCTGTTGGAATATTTTTGGGTGTATTATTTATGTATAAGGAGAGAGTCTCTAAATAGAGTAATAGGGAAGAGTGTGATTGAACAATCCTATGTAAATACCTTTTTTTTTAATATATAGGACATATTTTCTATTGTTTTGGTCCCCTATCATAATTATGTTTCCTACAATATTACTTTTCCATCTAAATTTTTGTACTGAGGGTCTATTAAGAGAGTGTGTGTGCCATGTGCCAAAATGATCGTGTAAGAAAGGCGTTGTAAAGAGAATAAGAACCATCATATGAGGAGTGGATACGAATAGTAAATATTCTTAAGGAGACTAGCATCACATTCATAAAGGTTTAGAGTAGTGTTTGTAGCATATATTTAAATTTTTGCAAAGAAAACAAGTGAGAGGTGAAGAGTGCTCTGTGTGAAAAGCTCCAAAAATAAGTATTGAAAGGAAAATGATAGCAAGAGACATATTACCATAGGATAGGTATGATAACTATAAGATAATTTGACAAGGTTGATCACTCTACGGCGATCTGAAGCTACGTCGGATCTGAAGCTAAGGATCGCAGAGGGTTTAGCTCTCAAGCCAGAATACTGGCGAGAAGTCCAGATCTTCTCCAAGATCTACGACAAAGGGGCACAGCGCTGGCTCAGAAAATGGGAAGACTGGGGGCCCCTGGAGCCCCCACTTTCAAGAAAGTCACAATAGGTAAAGGCAAGAGGCATGTGGAGGGTCTGAAGATCACCAGATCCTCAACTGTTGGGAGTCGCTCAAAGGGTAGTAACTTGATCACAAGCGATCGCACAGTCGATTCGAAAAACGATACCACAGGAAAGCTAGAAACAATCCCTGAACAGACCTCGCAGGAAGCTGATCTACAGGAAGGAGGAAAAGATTTGAACAATAATGCAAATAGCAGCCCCGATCTGAATCGATCAACTGCAAAGAATTCTGGAGATAACGGAAACCACCCAAAATACCAGGGCCGATGCAAGCTGAAGGCTGATGAAAGCCTCAGGGTAATCATTAACGACCTAGATCTGCAAGCCTACAGGGACCATATTTCCATCCATGCTGTGATCTGCAAGTTCATGGGGTTCTGGCCCAGTGAAAAAGCCCTCTGTCAATGGATCAAGCAAGTCTGGAAACCGAAAGGAGATGTGCAGTTACACTTGGGCGCCAAAGGCTTCTTTACAGTAGTCTTCGCAAATCTGGAAGATAAGGATCAGATCTTCGAGGGAGGCCCGTATTTTTACGCCTCAGCGGGCCTCTACATGAAACCATGGAAACCCAACTTCGCACCTGAACAAGAAACGTTCACACGAGTACCAGTTTGGATCTGACTATTCTCTCTGCCAATAGATTATTGGAGACCAGCAGCGCTGGAACAGATCGGCAACACCTTGGGAACCTTTGTTCGTGCTTCTGAAGCCACTCTTCAGAAAAGGTACACTTCCTATGCCCGCATTTGTGTTGAAATGGATGTATCTGGGTCTCTGCATGAGGGTCTGTGGTTGGAATATAGAGACGAAGCCTATTTTCAGACCATCGATTACGAGAAGATGCCCTTCAGATGCAGGAAATGTCACAAACATGGGAATTTAATCCGCGAATTCCCTCAAAACAAACTGTTCGAGAATCCCAAAGAGAAATCCACCTCGGCTTTGGATGGATTTGTCCGACCCATTGGTAGACATCGGGCCAATCGCAAAAACACACCGAAATCGGACAATCCGCTCACCAGAACAGCGAAAACCTTTGAAATATTAGGAGAAGACTCTCGATCCGAGAAGATAGAACAAACCCTACCAGCAGAACAGCGGGCCATTAGAACAGAAGAGCATATCAACCAATCAAGGGAGCCCTTCAAGCCTTCAGATCTGCTCTCAGCGGCATCAGAAGACAAAGCCAAAGAAGAGGATGAGGACATGGTCCTCAGTGAACTGGGCACGGAAGACCTGAAATTAGGTGAGATTTTGGAAAAAGAAGGATTAGATCTTAATTCTATAGTGGAGAAATGGAAACAGAAAGGAATAGACAAAATACCAGTGGAAGAAATCAATAAGGTAAACTACATATTTCTAACCAGACAGGATGCAGCATTGAAGGGGATGAAACAAGGCAGAGAAGCAACCAAAGGCTTAGGCGTAAAATCAAAAACCCTCCACCACACACAAACCAGTATCAAGCACAGAAGGAAACGGGGAAGAAGATCCAATAATGATGCTCTTCATGAACTGGGTCAGATGTTGATTAATTTAGGAAAGATGAAAGCCCTCGAGGCTTTCTCCTTCTCATCTTAAGCACTCATTAGGGATGAAAGTCCTCTCCTGGAATGTGAGAGGATTAGGCAACCTTAGGAAACAAAGGCCCCTGAAAAATAAAATCATGTAAGAAAAACCGGACTTGATTTTCCTCTAGGAAACCGAATGCACGAATCAGAAATTGGATGAGCTGGGTAAACGTCTAGGCAGACATCTTGAACATCTAGCAGTAGAAGGAAATGGTATGAGCGGGGGTCTCGCCACATTCTGGGCTCTAAAAACTCTTCATCTCCTTAATGCCGAAGCTACCAAAACCTTTCGAGCCCTGGAAATTCAGGTCATAGGGGAGAAAGGAACCTTTCTATTCACCAATGTTTACAGCCCTCAGCGACAAGAGGACAAACTATTGCTACTCATCAATCTAACCAAGTTGCATCAAAGACACCTCAACTCTAGTGCCATTTATTGGGGCGACTTCAATATGATAACCTCTCTCAGTGAAAAGAAAGGGGGCACTCGTGCACTTGGTAATGATTCCATTGCCTTCGATTCCTTCATTCGAGATGTCAACTTGGTGGACATCTAACCCCGTAATGGCTCTTTCACCTGGACCAACAGAAGAGGAGGAGACAGGCTCATTGCCTCCAGGCTGGACCGCTTCCTAGTCTCTGAAAGTATTCTCTTAGAAGGAAACATTATAGATTCTGATATCCTCCCCTTTGGAGGCTCATACCATTGGCCTATAACACTGCAGGCCTCGATTCTGGGCACTCCTAAGAACAGGCCTTTTCATTTTGAGAAATTATGGCTAACTCACAAGGATTTCTCCAGCAATATCAAAACTTGGTGGAAAGAACCCCTACCTGTAAAAGGAATGAGAATGTTCAAGC
This sequence comes from Pinus albicaulis, assembly GCA_034641835.2. Classification (NCBI taxonomy): domain Eukaryota; kingdom Viridiplantae; phylum Streptophyta; class Pinopsida; order Pinales; family Pinaceae; genus Pinus; species Pinus albicaulis. Next base: position 827,921,318 of record CM076570.1, read on the forward strand.
TACAAGCCAGGCTAAAATTTATCGAGACCAAATTGAAGGCTTGGAATCGAGAATTATTTGGCAACATTCTTGCAGAGAAACAACACCTTGAGAAGCAACTAGAAGAAATCCATAACACTTGGATTCAAGGAAGCATATCGCAGGAGTCTATCAACACAGAGTGGGAACTCAGGCAGAAATGGAATGAAAGATGCAAGCAGGAAGAAATTATTTGGAGGAAAAAATAACGAATTCAGTGGCTTAAGGAGGGAGAAAGGAACACAAAGTTCTTCCATAGATCTGCTATGGATTACAGATGCCATAACAGAATCGCCAAAATACAATATGAACAAGGGACTGTCTTCCAATCGCACCATGATATCACTTGCCACCTCAGAAATCATTTCAAACTCATTGCCACTGAACCTAACATGGAACGGCAGGAATCCATTAAAGAAGTAGTCTCATCCATTCCCCTCCTCATAACTGAGGAGCAGAACAGAGCCCTGGAAAGATCGATCTCCCTTCAGGAGGTGGAGGAGGCAGTTAAAGAGATGGCCAATGAGAAAGCTCCAGGGACGGATGGTTTCACAGTGGACTTTTTTAAATCCTGTTGGGGTGTGGTTAAGGAAGATATTTGGGAAGTAGTGGAGGATTCCAGAACCTCATCTTCAATTCTGAAGTCCCTAAACTCCATGTTCATAGCACTAATTCCCAAGGAAGCTAATGCTTGTACCCCTGCCAAATTCAGGACTATAGCGCTCTGTAATGTACTATACAAGATCATATCAAAAGTCATGGCAAATCGACTGAAGCCTATTCTCCCTCAGATTATCTCTGAAGAACAGTCAGGTTATGTGGAGGGTAGACAAATTATGGACAATGTTCTGCTGGCTCATGAAATGATCCACACGTTACAAAAACTCAGGAAAACTGGCATGCTAATTCAATTGGATCTCTCCAAGGCGTATGACAAGGTCAGTTGGGAATATCTGGAAGCCGTTCTCAAAGCTTTTGGCTTTGGTGACAAATGGATCACCTGGACTTTAGCTCTGATTAAATCTCCTAGTCACTCCATTCTGGTCAATGGAGCCCCTTCTCAGCCTTTTTACCCTTCAAGAGGCATCAGGCAGGGGGAACCGATTTCACCCTTCCTCTTTGTCATTCTGATGGAGGGCCTTAGTTTCCTCATCAGATCTACTAAGGATAAGAATTTGATAAAAGGCCTTCAGCCCTTAAGCAATCTTCTGGCCACTACCCATCAACAGTTCGTGGATGACACTATGCTACATGGAGTCTCGACGGTAAAGGAAGCCAAAGGTTTCAAACATCTTCTAAACCTGTTCAATCAAGCCTCGGGTATGGACTTCAACTTCATTAAATCCTCTATTTTCTTTTTTAACACGCATTTAGCTATTCAGAGGCATTTGACTAGTATCTTGGGATTTAAGAGAAGTAATCTCCCGTCAAAGTACCTGGGTATTCCCCTTACAGACAAAGCATGGCAGAAGTGTCACTGGGAGAGGCTTTTATCCAATTTGGCAGACAGATGCAGCCATTGGACCAACCAGGCCCTCAACCTAGCTGGTCGGCTGGTCATGACGAAGTCCATTCTCCAGGCTATTCCTCACTATATGCTTTCGATCCTTCCAGCTCCCAAGGGAGTGCTTCAAAATATCAGGAACATCCAACACAATTTTCTCTAGTCTGGCAACTCAGGGAAGCCAAAGTGGGCGTTGGCAGCCTGGGACAATCTTTGCAAGCCTAAGAGATTTGGTGGGTTAGGGTTACAGGATCCAAGCTATACAAATAAGGTTTGAGGAGCCAAACTCTGGTGGAAGTGGCTCTCAGAACTGCAAACCCTGTGGGCATGCCTCTGGAAAGCCAAATATGTGGCGCAATGGCAGCTTGAAGAGCTCGTAAAAATCACTAACATCCCCGCAGGCTCTCCCATATGGAACCTTGCCTGTCCCAACCGAAATATCATACAAGAACACTTTTTTTGGGAGCTCAGGAATGGTCACCATGCTCTTTTTTTGGAGGATGCCTGGCACCAACTCCCAAAAATCGAGAATCCTAACCTACAACTTTACAGCAATGGTTTCAGAACAATGGAAAACTAAAAGTTCATCATTATTGGGCTAGTAACGAGGACCAGCAACATTGGAGAACTTGGACTCTCTCTCCCCCTCCTCTGGATGAACACTTGGTGAATCTCCTCAATTCCCTCAACACTATCCTATGGAAAAGACTAATCAGAGGAGTGCAAGGGCCGGATATACTTCATTGGGGTAAGCTTACTGATGGTTCATTTAACCTCAAAGAAGCCCACTCTTATCTGGAAAATAGGGACGAAGATGATAAGGTGGCCTGGTATGATAATATTTGGGACTGCCATCTTTGGCCCAAAATCAAGACCTTTCTATGGCTTCTTTAGAATAGAAAAATCTTAACCTGGGAAAATCTTTTAAAGAAAGGGTTCATAAGACCTTCTCGGTGCCCCCTATGTGAGAAACAGGAGGAGACAATGAATCATTTGCTCAATGATTGTGTATGGACTAGCAACCTATGGGATTGGATACAAAGCATATTCCACCAATCAGACAGAAACAGGAATTCCATTCACGAAACAATTACCCATTGGCACTCAAACTATTCCAACAGCAATATGGTAAATAATCTTTGGAGGCTCAGTCCTGGTTTCTTAATCTGGACAGTTTCGAAGGAGAGAAACAATCGCATTTTTCACAAACGCAGCTTCAGACAGATCGACGAAATAAAAACTATTATTATGAAAGGCCTAACAGAGACTAGTCTCACCTGGTGCAAAGAAGAAAAAGCTGAGTCACTGTCTCCCAATGACCTCAGGATTCTGGCTATTTTAGGTCTCTTTGAAGTGGTCGAGCGCTATATGCAGGAGCACGCCCGCCGACCCGCATCCTCTCCGGAAATATGGGATAGTCCTCCTCCAGGATATTGCAAGTTCAATTTCGATGGAGCCTCCAAAGGTAACCCAGGCCCTACAGGCATGGGAGGCGTCCTGCCTCATGAGAAGGGAGAAATTATGCATATCCTCTACAGAAACCTAGGATAAACTACGAACAATGATGTGGAATTCGCAGCTCTAGAACAAGGGCTAAGGCTCTTAATTCGACTCGGCAAAGGGCTGGCCATTGTAGAAGGCAACTCTCAGCTCGCCATCACTACTATTAAGAAAATTCGGCATGGGACGAAGCCCGGTAAGGCTATAAAACATTGGCGTCTAGTTGCTGTCACGGAGCTTATAGCACAGCACCTCGCCTCCCTCGGTGGCATCATCCTTCAAGCAGTGCGAAGGAAAGCTAATTGCCTTGCAGATCACCTCGCAAACTTTGCGGTAGATAACCCAACTAACGCCCTGGACACTTGTTGGCGGGATCTATCGCATGTAAAACTTAGGGATCAGTGCTATATCATTTCTAGGCATGACTTAACTGCTGCTACTACCATGGGGAGAGACGGCAGCCTATCCATCATCAGTAGATCATGAATACCTGTCTCGTGATTGGTCATGTCAGACGGCACAGCCTGGTAAAAGTACCTAGCTATTCTTGGGTTCGGCAGTCCATTATGAGAAAGGACTATTGTAAAGCATCTGCTCCTTATAACAGATTAAGAGGAGGTATCAAGCGTGTGACAGGTCTGCTCAGGGGACGGACATCTCCGTTTATGACCAAGGCATTAGTGGACGGATCAGATGGCGATCTGCATTGCATCATAGCTTTGAATGGCTATCCTGTAGCATTTATCGCTCCACCACCCGACTTTCTATTTATGCGTTTCTCGGCTCCCTCAATCTCATCTCTCTATCTCTTTTCTCTCTTAGCTGTGCGCTATCCCTGCTCTAGGCCTAGGTTTTACTCTTCTCCTCTCAGTAATCTATCAAATCTCTTTTATCTGGAATCCATGGCTGACATCAACCTCTGCAGCATTAAAGCATCGCAGGCCCTCAAGCGGGCCAAGGATAGTTACGAAGCCTCTGTTTCAAAACGGGGGAAGAAAACGATTGAATTGATGGAAGAAGAGGTGGAAATATCCTAGGCTTAGACTGACGACAATGCTATCAGTGAAGAGGTCGACTGGTTAGTCAACCCTGGAACACCCTCCACTCGCCATACGCAATTCTTGCAGACCCAAGTGGTGGCATGGCAGATGAAGACTATGCTGGCAAAGGCAATTGCAATGCAGGGCGCTACGGTCAAAGCGACCTTTGTAGCAACCTCAATGGCATCAGCCAGGAATACCGCACGTTAGGACAAAATGGTAGTTGCCTTTAACTCACTCACAGAGGAACTTCATAGGCACGACAAAGCTCTGGACAATTTTGTTCGGCGTTTTGATATTTATCTCTGCCATGTCCTCAACGTTTCCATTGAAGTTCCAACGGATGACTCGCAGACCACTACCATCCGGCGTTTCAAGCCCAGAACTCAATCGAAAGGTGACGAGGCAAAAAATCCAAGCGTGGCTGGTCATTCTGGAGCTTCAACTCCCACTCAGTAATTTTTATGCTTTCTCCTTGGTTTTATGTTCGGACTGTATCTCTGAATAGGGTTATGTCTATGTCTATATTTTCTACCAGTGGCAATCAGTATGTAACGGGGACCCTCCGACCCTCAACACCTTTTTGGTGAATTCTCTTGTCTCACAGGTATCCCTGCGTGGTGGACCTGCAATTTTGGTTTTGGTTTCACGCCCTCACGAAGCCTGGCTATCCATAGTCCAAGATCTATTAGTTTAATATTTAGCTCGATAAGCAACAGGCCTATGGTGCTTCATGGATATTTGCTTTCAGACCCTTTGTACTCTTTTGTAATCTCTGGTTCTTGATATAATATACTGATACTGACTTACAAAAAAAAAAATTTAAGATAATTTGACCAAAGGAAAGTACATTGGAACTTTTGTGGGGTTAATAAGCTTCTTTGTATGATCTAAGGATATGTGGATCCAAATAGTCGATGAGGAAATCAAGATGTAACAAAAGAAGAATATAAAGAGACATATTAGCAAGGGAGTAACGGTAGATTCATTGGCAGGAAAGAGAGTGAATTCAGAAGTAATTTTAGGTAGCCATCAAAGCCAAGATAAAGGAGTTTGTGTGCAACAAAGTTGGATTCATGCCTTATTGTCAAAGAAAAATATTCAAAATGGATTGAATCCCTAACTAAATTCATCATATAAAATCCTAACGTTGCGTAGGAGTAGCCAATTAAGGATTCAAGGAGGGACAATTGGGGTTGACGATTATCAGATATTTAGAGTTGAATTATATTTATCTAATCAAGTCAAGGAAAAGGTAGGTATAGTGCGAAGAAAGGAGGTGGATAGGAGTGAATCTTGACCTTTGACCTGAAGATGGGAATTAGAAACATAGCTTGCATAGGTGGGACCCCAGGACATGCATATTTATACTTTGGTTTAAGGTTATGAATTAATTTGGAATCAAATAATGATAGATGAGGACTGCAATTAATTTGGATATTGCAGTAGAGAAAGAACAAGTTGTATAAATTCTTAGTTGAATTCATTGTAATGGGTTTGAGTTTAAAATTGACAAAAATGTCATTGCATTGAGTTTTTGTTCTCGCCCACCACCTAAGAAGTGAAGAATATTGATAAGAATAAGTAGGTTGGTGAAGGGACCTACATCATATATAAAGGTTTTTATTCTATGGTCAAGTCCTAGTGGTTGATATTGACCCCTATTGGTAAAGTTGGTGGCACTTTTTTGAGTCTTAGAGTGGTGTGGGTGTCTCTAGTTGGAAAGTGTGCCTTGTGTTGTGTGCAGGTTGCTTTATTGATCATCAAGCTTTTGAATTCCATGGCATTGGGGGCGTTGGGGTTCTTTCAGCATACTCAATTTCAAAGGAGTATATATATTTTATTAATAAGGAGTTTTCCATATCCTTTCTTGGTGAGTCTATGTTGGAGGTCAGTTCTGGTGGTTGATGTTTTTGTGACAACGTTATTTGGTGGTTTTCATTTCTTGATAATGTCAGGTTGAGTTGTTGTTATTGTCCCTCTGCAGGTATAAATATTCCTTTAAAGGAATCAAAAGAGCCCTCCCATGTATCCATGATGCCTTTTATGAAAAATGGAAGAAGTAGGAAGGAAGGATAAGCTAGAGCTAAGTTAGGAAAATGTGGCTCCAAGATATTTTCTCATGAGTTTGTGGTGTCCTATTTTAATTCTATTCCTCCTGAGATATGATAAGATATTCTTGAGTTATAGATTAAATCAATTGAAGAGAGAGAGTGTCTCTTGGACTTACAATTCTTATATGACGTCACGATGGGTTCCAGACCTTCGCAATACTAGGGGAAGGCTCAAGAAGTACCTCAATTCAATGGTGCTCCACTGACAAATGAAAATAATATTAGGGTTTGTATTAAGAGATATGGATGTAGAGAAATATAATATTTCTCATCTAATAATGATGCGAAAACAATGATGAGGAACCTAAGGTTCTATGTCAAAAATATATCAATCCATTCTATGCATGTAGAAATCCACATTCCTTGTGATTTTGAAGGAGGGGAACAATTGTATCCCCAAAGTTCCAATTCTCGGGCTTTATCCAATATATATTCTTTATATAATGACTAGCATGTGTAAAAGGTGGTGGGTTACCTTTGGGTATTTCGTGTTGGGTGAAATGAGTTTTGTGGTAGTCTTCCTAATCACATATTATGGAAACTTAATGGGTTCATTGTCATGGGTTTTAAATTTTTGGTTTTGGTACCAAGTCTCAGTCATGGAAGTTGATATTTGTCTTCAAAGTGATGAATGAATGAAGTATAACAATTGGGGTGAGGTTTTAGGTGAAGTAAATGTGTTTCTTTTGGGGGCTCTCAATACTCATCTTGTGTGGAACGCAGGTGATCCTTGCATGGAATATGAACCATAAATATATGATCCTTTTGTGTTGGTAACAAAATGCCTGCTGCCTTGGTTATCAGTTTTTCTTCGGATATTTTTTTTAATTTGTCAATGTGAAAAATGTTATCCATGTCCGGACTGAAATGGAGGATTATATCTTTGGTTTTTTACTGACATTTTTTTATTTGGAAAAATAGGTTGAGACACTCTCCCTCAATGTAGGTTCCAAGACAACCATTATGTACTATGCTTTCATGAAAATAGAAGTACTTGAATAAAAAAAATAGCGTGAATTGTAACTTTTTTTGAAATTATTACTATTATTATGATAAAGATAATAAACCTAGCTCTGAGGGTGGTCAAGTCCCATTGTGATTTTTCTTTTGGAAATAAAATATATAGATAATATGTATAGTTTTTTGTATGGATATTCTTGGGTAGTGACCCAAATATAACAAATTTGGAATTCCACATATCCAGAGGTGTCATGAATGATGATGACCATAATGTGAAATTAAAGGTGAAAAACTTGAGCTCATATGGTTGGCATTACATAGATGATTGCACCCAAAGAATAAAAAACGATGCATTGGGTCGACACCTTTGAATAGGTTTTGATCCCTATTAGTAAAGTTGGTGGAATTTTTTTGAGGTTTAGGGTGGTGTGGGTGCCTCTAGTTGGAAAGAGTTCCTTCTGTTGTGGGAAGATTTTATTTATTGATCATCAGTATTTTGAATTCCATAGCATTAGCGGCCTTGGGATTGTTTTAGTGTACTCAATTTCAAAGGAGTTTAAATATTTGGTTAATAATGAATTTCTCATGTTATTTCTTATTGAGTCTATGTCGGAGGTTGGTTCTATTGGTTGGTGTTTTTTTGACGATGTTATTTTGTGGTTCTCGATTCTTGATAAGCTTGAGTTGAGTTGGTGGAATTGTCCCTTTGCAGGTAGAATTAGTCCTTTCAAGGAATAAAAATAACCCTCCCATGTCTCCATGATGCCTCCTAAGAAAAAACGAAGAAGTAGGAAGGAAGGAGAAGCTAGAGCTAAGTTAGGCCCACATGGTTCCAAGATATTTGGTCACGACTACGCGGTGTCCTATTTTAATGATATTACTCTTGAGATATGACAAGGTATTCTTGAGTTGGATATTAAATTAGTCAAAGAGAGACAGTTTCTCTCAGATTTATAATTTTTATATGACATGTCCGGATGGGTTCCACACCCTAGCAATAACATGGGAAGGAACAATAAGTACCTCAAATCATTGGTGCTCCATTGAGAGATGAAAATACTATTGGGGTTGGTGTTAAGAGATACACAGATGGAGAAATATAATATCTTAACCTCTAATAATGATGTGAAAACAATGATGAGAAACATGAGGTTATATGTGGAAAATATAGCAACACATTTGATGCATCTAGAAAGCCACATTCCCTGTGATTCTGAAGGAGGGGATCAATTTTATAGCCAAAGTTCCAATGCTTGGGATTCATCCAACATATATTATTTAGATAATGACTAGCATGTGTAAACAGTGGTGGGTTACCTCTAAGTATTCCTTGTTGGGTGAATTGAGTTTTGTGGTATTCTTCCTAACCATATATTATGGAAAATTAATGGGTACATATTCGTGTTTTTTATGATTTTTTTTTAATTGAAATTTTTTAGTTGACGAAAGAGTTTGAGACACTGTCCCTCCCTCTAGCTTCCAAGACATCCATGATTTACTCTGATTTCCTGAACATGGAATTTTTTTAATAATACTAAAAAAATAGAGTGAAATGTATTTTTTTTTTTTTAAATTATTATTATTAAACGAAAAAGATAATAAAATTAGCTTTGAGGGTGGTGAAGTCCCATTGTGAATCTTCTTTTGGCAATAAAATATAGAGATAATATGTATAGTTCATGTATGAATATTCTTGGGCAGTGACTAGAAGATAACAATGTTGGTGTTCCATATCTCCAGAGGTGTCACGAATGAAGATGACCATCATGGAAAATTAAATGTGAAAAATTTGAGGTCATATGGTTGCCATTACACAGGAGATCCCACCCAAAGAATAAACAACCATGTGTTGGGTCGACATCTTTGAACTAACGATACCAGGAAAAGAAATTCCATCTTAAAAAATCAAATGATTCCTTATGAATTTCATCTGGATCAGCAAAAAAAATTCATTTAGTGGGTTTGACCTAGCCTGCTCAATAAAAAAACATGGTATTTTAAGATTTGGTTCTTTCAGCGATATTTCCTACCTACCATGGAAAATTTTAGGGGCTAATATTCGCATTTGGGCTAATTTTCCATGATTTTCCCAAAAACAAAATTGCTAATTTCCACTTTTTTCTAAAATTATTCGCCAAAATTTTATAGTACAACATAATTTCGCCTTAAGAATTTCCAAAATATTATATTGACAGATATAAAATAATTGGAAATCTAAGTATTTCTACAAAAATATCACAAATTGTTTTACAATTTGCATATTAGGGACTAGTAAGATTCACCTAGGTTTCTAAATTTTAAGATAAAATTCCATCCTTATGATTTCGCCTATTTGTTAATACTCACACATGGTTTTTTAAGAGTTAATTTTGGCAGTGATATTTCATTATATATTTTCTCATTGTTCATGATGCCTTTACTTTTCCTGCTACCAAAATGTTGTGTAAAATGCTGCACTCTCGCCTATTATGATAAGCTTAATCAACTTTGTTAGTGTCTGGTTTTCTTTTAGGAAATTTATATATTGCAACACTTAGAAGTCGGGTATGAAAAATAAAATGGACCTATCCACTCACAATCTACCATATTTATTTTGAGACGGAAAAAATCCACTTCGAGGTATTTAATGCTTTTCTCTCCAATGCAAACAAGGATGTTTCAATTTATTATTACAATGAGATTATTCTCTCAATAAAATGGTAAAAGTTATCTGCATATAATTATTAGGCTTTCGAATTTGAATGCCATGAATAACTATATGTATTTTAGAGTGATGTGCATGTGTGCATCTCACAATTTCTAATGTTGTGACCATTTTCGAATGCTACATTTGTGCCCTCATATTTCCGTAAAATGAAGATTTCATTAACTTTTCCTGGGCCAATGTATTTTATTAATCAATTTATGGACCAAACTATTAAAATTTACATTGTTGAATGCCAACATTTTTGGGTCTTGTCATTGGAAACTATGTATAAATGCATTAAAGTTACGTGTATGTCATCTTTTATATATGTAATCAAATCTCCCAAGACGAAAATCCCTTTTTGAATGTAAAAATTAAATAATGACTTGTACCTCAAGAGATGTGATTCAACTAGAACTTGTTGGATCCAAGGATAAAATGGATCTATATAGGTTATTAATAATATTTATATTTATAGAAATTTCACATCTCTATATGAACACATCTTTGTATTCATAATTTTTTCTAAAATATTTTATAATCTATAATGTTACAAGTTTTATTATTGCTTTTAATTTATTTTTAAATTTTATATGCATAACATTAATTATATATATAAATTTCTCTCGATATTAATATTTTTATAAATTTATTAATTAAATATAAATATAGAGATTTAAAATAAAATGATTACATATAGGAAAGTTTTTTTATTTTTAATTACATGTTTATTAATTAAATATTTATATGTTTATTCATAATGAATTATTATTATTGAAATTTATATTAATATAGTATATATTTATATATATATATATATCATAATTTTTTATTTTGAAACCATTGTTTATAATTTTATTAATAAAACATAATCTCAATATAATAAATTAAATTCAAAAAATATTTTTTTCTACTTTTTGAATTTTTTTTTTACTTTTTTAAATTTTAAATGACATGTATTAACTCCACTAAATCACATCGCCTTCTTACTAGGTAGTATATCTCAAAAAATCAAAATAATAAATACTTGAACTATTGATCAACCCATTCAAGTTTACCATATAAGCAAAGGTATGGAAGATCATTTGAAAATATTTTTAAATTGTTTTTTTTAATATACGAGTGGAATATGATAATTATGATGGATGATACCACTGACACATGGTAATCATTCAGGGGGAGTTGTTTTGATTTAACTTTATCATGTTAAGAGAAATTATAAAACAGTGGCCAACCAAGGTGTACATTTAGAACGAAGAATTTTAAATATTGATAAGGGTCTACAAATCAAGGTGATTTAATGAGGAACAAGATTAAATATTTTCTTTCTGAAAATTATATATATAAAATTGGGTTTGTATGATCCGAAAAAAAATTACATTAAAAAATCATTAACTTCCATAGCATGGTAATAAATTCGATATGTCATGGAGTGTGTGATTATGGGATACCTGGGTAGCTTTCGTCATTATGTGTTGGGCACATGATTGATGGAGTATTATTGTTAAGTGATCTAGGTGGATTAAACAGGTACAAGTACAAGTGGCTCAACACACAGGGCTCAAAAATCAAAGTGTTTGGATTGTTCTCAAACTAGCTTCATGTTGTAGATCTCATCTTTCTGATTCCAACGGCGTAGACGACACTCAATTCCGAGTCCGTATGAAGGATTTAGGAGCGGTCAAAGCTCCAGGTTGACTTGGTGACTGGCAGCCTTAAGGAGAACGCAAATTCAAGATTTTCTAGCCATGGGTTCTAGCAACCTCAGGCCTGATTCTGGGAAAATTTGTGGCCTCATTAAAAATTCTCCTACGCTCAAAATCTGAATTTCCAAAAATGAAGAGTTTGTTTTATATAAACAAAAATTATTAAAAAAAAGAGAATGGTGGGCCACCACCCCTACCATCCCACCCTCACGTATGCTAAAAGTATAAAATCAAATATTTTTAAAGCCCAATGAGCCGTGACCCCCGCAGGCCCCAACAAACATACCATATTATACGTGGGGTGGTCGGCGGTCAACCCCGCCACCCCAACCACAACACTATATCCCCACGAAAATGTAACTGTTGTATGGTGGGTTGTTGGGTGGGCCGCCCAAGGCAGACCTGACCCCTCCCAAAAAAATATGCGCCCATTTTTTTTAATAAAAAAATCTCGTGCTAAGTTGGGAAGGGCGGGATTTGATCCCCCGACCTCTCCTCAACCGATTGCCAATTTTTGCCAACAAACCAACGGTGTTCATTGGTTAGTCCGCCCATAGAAATACTATTTAAACTCATCATTCACACAGTACGATGAAGGCCATGGAGTAGAGGAGTGCGCGCACATAGATTAAGGTTTATTATTTTTTATTGCAGGGGCAGGCGAACCATGAGCCAAAAAAGAGGCAGGCGGAATCTTGATTGAACCCATCTTTTAGGAGGGAAAAATTTTGACTTTGTCCAAATGGGACAAATTATGTCATTTCTGCACTACTCGACATCACGAGTCTGATGGCATGCTTATTTTCTTCATCTGAGTTTTTGATTTTTCAACCACTTTTGGAAGTGAGTTATGCAGGTGTCAGATTTCCGCATGTGAGCAGTCGTTTTCACCTTTTTCGATGCCACAAGATTGATGGTGTTTTCAGATTCAGCTGTAGAGCAACTCAACCTTCAGAAGATGTTAGCATGATGTATATGATGTGGATTCCATGTACTTCTTCATTTATTTCTCTTTGAGATGCATTATATCTTGCAGATCCCAGTTGATACATGAGCCATGGGATCTTGCCTTGTGTTGTTATTGATGTATTTTCAGCTATGGATTTGTATCATGTATGAGATCCCTTTTATGCCACATTGGCGAGATGCTCACTTTCATATGTGTATTGTTGAGATCCCTTATTTTCCAGGATGGGTGGGATACTCTTATTTACTACATGTCAGCTATGGTCATATTGATGGGAGTATTTATTTATGTATGAGAGTTTTGCAGTGGAACACCTCTTAAAGAAGTCAAGACACTCCTGCGTGAGGGAAATTTTTCCTTGTATGTCATAGGAAAAAACATCCATGTACATATTTTTCTTAGAACACATAATGTAGCAGCCTATACCATCTTGACACCAAGGCCCAGAGATGTAGTCCCTCCTGGACGAACTCCGTCATCAAACAACGTGTTCTTATGATTGCTGATATTGTCATATTATGTTCCTCTTATTTACAGCATAAAATTATTCATTTATGTTCTTTAACGTCTTAATTAAGTGCAAGTATAATTATCAGCAGAAGTAAAATGTCTTGGTTAAGGGTATCACGATTTTACCCTGGATCAAGCGGTATCAGAACAGGTCTTCTTGTGGATTGGATTGTAGGCGTGAATATTGAACGTTTGCTAAGTTGAGCCATGGATAATGTCAAGGAAATGTATGAAACTATGCTCAGGGTGTCCGAGAAAGTGGACATGATGTACGAGGCTTACGAAAAACAAGCAGTAGAGAACGAAGAATTGAAGACCCTCCTACACAAAGAGAAGAAGGACAAACAATAGTTGCAGCTTCAGTTGCAAGCCACAACAAAAGTGTGGGAATATTGGAAGCACAAAAATGAAATTTTGCAAGAATATAATGATGCCTTGAAGGCATTCCTACATGAAGAGAAGGAGGAGAAGCAGCAGTTGCAGCTTCAGTTGCAAGCCACAACAGAGGCGTGGGAAGATTTGAAACGCAACATCGAAACTCTTCAGATAGATCATGATGACTTAAAATAATTCCTATAGAAAGAGAAGGAGGAGACGCAGTAGTTGCAGCTTCAGCTATAAGCCCTGTCAGCGGCATTGACGGAAGTGAAGCACAACGAGGGATTACAATAGCTTTCTTCATCTGTTTCGTAATCAACACCTAAGGTAAATAGTGTTGATTTTGCTTGAGTTTCTTCACATGATATAATTTTAGTTGGAAGTATGGAGATACCCATCATAGGTACCGGCATGAGACTCCTCGCCAAAATGGGGTATAGAGGAGGAGGAATTGGCATTCATGGCCAAGGCATAACCAAACCATTGGAGGTTGTACAGTGACCTCATTATGCAGGTTTGGGGTACATTGACGAAGGATGTTCAAAGGACATCAAAGGAAAACAGATAATGATGAACTCTCCAAGGAAGAGGAATGATGGGGACACTTCCCCATCGTTCCATGGCAGTGCATGTTGCAGTGAAGGAACTGAGGCGAGTTCCCATCATCATGATCGCACTAGAGACCACCCTAGAAGGTATACTAAGTCTCATTATTCCAGAGTGCATTTTAATTATAAGAATGTTGATAACCACGGTCATAAAATATGGCATCGTAAAACTTGTTTATTTTGTGGTTTAAATAAACATGTGAGTTTTGAGTGCTAGAAGAGGATGGTAGCACAAAGGATGAAGAGGCATGAAAAGCCTTATGCCCAACAGGAAAAGAAATCAGTTAAGTAGGTTTGGAGGAAAAAGAAATTTTGCGCCCATTGTGACCGAAGTGGCCACCAAAGAGCCACATGCTAGAAACTTCATCCAGAGTAGTTCCGTAAAGACAAAGCGCCCATGCATACACCAGTCGAAAGAGATGATTGAAAAGCAAGTTCGCCACAGGGAAATGATCCACTCGCTTTAATAAGTGAGAAGTGGTTCTTCTAGTTTGTTTTTTTCTAGAGATGTTAAGCTTGTCATGGCCATGTCCGTAAATCATTTGTCGCATTTTTTATTATGAAAGTGATGATGTGTTTCCATCACTTGTTTAAGCGACCATGATATTTTTTGGCCTTGTTTTATAAGTCACGTGTTGGATCTCTTTCATGTAAAAGTGATGATGTCTAGCCATCACTTCGAGATGTGACGATTATGTTTTGGGTTATGTTCTATGAGTCGTCTGATGCATTTCTTTCATGTAAAAGTGATGAGGAGTTTTTCCATCACTTCGAAATGCGACGATGAGGTATGGTCTTGTAATTTTGCTGAGGTATGATTTCCATTTTGCTGTAAGATTGACCACCAAGTACATGTTATAAACTAGTGGCAAGTATGGAAATATTTGGGTCATTTTTGGTCACATTGAGAATGTGATGTTCGTTGCAGCTTTAGGCAGGTGTTGGAATTTTGATTCCGAAGTACGAGAGGTGGAGGAGTCTTCAAGGGATGTGCCTTTTCAGATATTTTCATTTCCGTAGTTGTAGGTGTTGGCTTTGCATCTTGATTCTGAAGTACATGAGGTGAAAGAGTATTCAAGGGATGTGCCTTTTTAGACATTTTCATTTCCACAGTTGCAGGTGTTGAATTTGCATCTTGATTTTGAGGTACGAGAGGTGAAGGAGTCTTCAAGGGATGTGCCTTTTCATACATTTGCATTTCCGCAGTTGTAGGTGTTGGCTTCGCATCTTGATTCTCAAGTACAAGAGGTGAAGGAGTCTTCAAGGGATGTGCCTCTTCAAACGTCGCATTGTAGCAGTTGTAGATGATGGCTTTGCATCTTGATTCTGAAGTACGAGAGGTGAAGGAGTCTTCAAGGGATGTGCCTTTTCATACATTGCATTGTAGAAGTTGTACATGATGGCTTTGCATCTTGATTCTGAAGTACGCCAGGTGAAGGAGTCATGTGGGGATGTGCCTTTTAACGACAGTTGATGATTAGTAAAGATTGATGCTTTTGGAGGACCAAAAGCTCCTTAGTAGGGAGGAATGATCCAGGTGGATTAAACAGGTACAAGTACAAGTGGCTCAGCACAGAGGGCTCAAAAATCAAAGTGTTCAAATTGTTCTCAAACTATCTTTATCTTGTATATTTCGTCTTTCTGATTCCAACGACATAGACGACACTCAATTCTGAGTTCGTATGAAGGAGTTAGGAGCGGTCAAAGTTCCAGGTTGACTTGGTGACTCGCAGCCTTAAGGAGGACACAAATTTGACCTTTTCCAACCACTGGGTTCCGGCAAGCTCAGGTCAGATTCCAGGCAAATTTGTGGCCTCATTAAAAAGTCTCCTACGGTCAAAATCCGAATTTCCAAAAATGAAGAGTTTGTTTTATATAAAAAAAAATTATTAAAAAAAAGAGAGAATGGTGAGCCACCACCCCTACCACCCCACCCTCAAGTATGCTAAAAGTATAAAATCAAATATTTTTAAAGCCCAACGAGCCGTGACCCCTGCCAGCCCCAATAAACATACCATATTATATGTGGGGTGGTCGGCGGTCAACCGCGCCACCCCAACTACAACACTATATCCCCACGAAAATGTAATTGTTGTATTGTGGATTGTTGGGTGGGCTGCCCAAGGCGGACTTGACCCCTCCCAAAAAAAAATGCGCCCATTTTTTTGAAAGAAGTATAGTGCTAAGTTTGGAAGGGTGATATTTGACCCCCTGACCCTCCTCAACCGATTTCCAATTTTCACAAACACACCAACGGTGTTCATTGGTTAATCTGCCCACAGAAATAATATTTAAACCCATCATTTGCATAGTGTGCTGAAGGCCATGGAGCAGATGAGTGTGTGCACGTAGATTGAGGTTTATTATTTTTTATTGCAAGTGCAGTGGAACCATGAGCCAGAAAAGAGGCAAGCGGAACCTTGATTAAGCCCAACTTTCAGGAGGGAAAATTTTTTACTTTGTCCAAATGGGACAAATTTTATGTCATTTCTACACTACTCGATGCCACGAGTTTGATGGCATGCTCAGTTTCTTCATCTCATTTTTTGATTTTTCAGCCACTTTTGGAAGTGGGTTATGCAGGTGTCAGATTTCCGCATGTGAGTAGTCGTTTTCACCTTTTTCGACGCCACAAGATTGATGGTGTTTTTAGATTTAGCCGCATAGCAGCTTATTCTTCAGCAAATGTTAGCATGAGGTATATGATGTGGATTCCATGCACTTCTTCATTTCTTTCTCTTTGAGATGCATTATATCTTGCATATCCCAGTTGATACATGAGTCGTAGGATCTTGCCTTGTGTTGTTATTGATGTATTTTCAGCTATGGATTTGTATCATGTACGAGATCCCTTTTATGCCACATTGGTGGGATTCTCACTTTCATACGTGTATTGTTGAGATCCCTAATTTTTCAGGATGGGAAAGATACTCTTATTTACTACATGTAAGCTATGGTCATACTGATGGGAGTCTTTCTTTATGAATGAGAGTTCCGTAGTGGAACATCTCTTAAAGAAGTCAAGCACACTCCTGCGCGAGGGAAATTTTTCCTTGTATGTCATAGGGAAACACATCCATGTACATATTTTTCTTACAACACATAATGCAGCGACCTACACCATCTTGACACCAAGGCCTGGAGATGTAGTCCCTCCTCCGTCATCAAACACCGTGTTCTTATGATTGCTAATCTTGTCATATTATGGTCCTCTTATTTACAGCATAAACTTATTCATTTATGTTCTTTAACGTCTTAATTAAGTGCAATTCCGATTATCAGCCGAAGTAAAAGGTCTTGGTTAAGGGTATCAAGATTTTACCCTGGATCATTAAGGTTAACAAAACCTTTCAAGTGTGGGAAACATTTAATCCTACAATTGAGATGTAGTTTGCATGTGTGAAACCTTTAGTATTTTTGGAATTTGTTTTCGAGTGAAATATTTCCATAAAGGTTCCTGATTTTTGTGATCAATAGGTACTTGTGGATCGAGGTAGCATTAAAAATGATTCTAGTGGATTCAAATCATGAAAGGTCAGTTTGTTAGTATATTTGGAGCATCAATTCATATATGAAAGAGAATAGTATGGGATGATAACCATTTTTTTTCAAGTTTGGAAACAGGTTAGGAATAGGTTTGTGATTATGGAGCACGACACTGGTCATGTAGAGGAAGAGCTCAAAAATTTTCTAGTTAGGCTGGCGAGTGCCCTGGAATTTAAAATGAATCAATCCGATGACATGAAGAGATGGTATTGATAGAGTTACAGACCTAATGTGGGATTTTAACACATAGAATGGGAATTCTTTGGCTTAAAATGGATCATATGGCTATGGAAGTGTTAATATTTTGTGTTAGAAATTAGGCATAGGTGGATGGCATTGTTGATCAAGAGGTTCATCTTGGCATAGTTGAGGATAATTTGGTGCAACATTGAATCTTTGAGAAGCATGAGGAAGGTAACCTTGATTACTCTGACAAAAAATAAGCAATCTCCCTCCATATTGAACATGAAGAATAGGGATTATAAGTCACCCTAAACATGGTGGACACGTAGTGATTTTCCCAATAGTTAATCTTTTCTAATATACTATGTAAATTTTTAGTGTTTTTATGAGTTTCTTGGCAAATGTATGGAGAAAATAAGTTCAAAATAGGTATCAATAATCTAGGGGTTAAATGTGTCAATATTTCATGGATTTTTGGATATCGGATGTTGAATTTTTGGCATATGATGTACAAGGTTTTTTCCTAAAAACCAGAATGCTTTAATAAAATATATAGGTGTTTACCTTAAAAAATATATCAAAATAATATATTTTTTATATAGCTTGAGTGGACCTAATGGTTAAGAGCATGTGTTTCCTCATAAGAGGTCACATGCTCAAAAATAGAGGGGGGTAGAGTATGTATTCGTTTGTAATTTTGTAGTGAAATCTTGAATTTTGTTGTATAAAATGGTTTTTTTATTACATATATGGATTCATCACCCTCAAATGTGATATATAAAATATGATCTAGGTAATATATAAATATGATTTAGGTAATATTAAAAATGGTTTTGAAATGTATTGCATATATTAAATTTTAGTTTCCTTCATTAAAATAATTTGATAAAAATATAAAATTAATTTAATTTAATATTTTTAAAGTGTTTTGAGAGAATATTTTTTTAATTTTTAAATTCAAAAAAAATGAAAAATTAATATAAAAATAAAAATAAAAAGGTTAAAACTAACTTAATTGTAACCTTATTATTAAAAAAAATTAGTAATTTTTAGATTAAATCTATGCCACAAAAAATACACGGGGTTAACATTGCTTTGGAATTCTTACAATGACAAATATCCTCTAGCTAAAGACTTATATCAACTTGGAAACTTCCTATAGACACTGATACAACCGAGATAGTAACTTCCTATAGACATTGAAACAACATAGATAATACATAGAGAATGACATTGTTACATCAAAATAAAAGGGAGGCTTTCCTTCTAGAAACCTACAGAAAACCACGTACAAAATATAGGATAATCAATAAAAATAATTTATAGGTAGATTAAGATCTATATTCAATTTTGATACCTTATCCAGAGATTGATTATGCACAAAAATGGTATCTTTGTCAAATTGGAGGTCAGAAATTATTGACCTTAATGCATCTACTTCATCCTCCAATCTTAGAATGTGATGATCCATTACCAAATTTTGATCTTCCATTTCAACTTACACCTCATGCATATTATAGAACTTTGTTTGAAGGTCATCCAAATCCCCTTGCAAGGCCTCATGGGTCGATAAACACATAAGTAAGCGAAATCCTCTTAGGAGGAACCTTACAAGCCTCATTCCCTTATATGCCAAATAACCCATGAGCTGGTATTTCTAGCTCACAACTTCTCACCTTCTAGTGAAGATACATAGGCTCGAGGAATAATATTCTTACAAAGCCTCTAAAGTAAGTCTCAACTAGGCACCATGACTAAATTTTCAAATCAGAAACCACACCTAATCTTGACCATCTAAAATAAGTGAATTGCTAAGTAAGATGCCTTCATGATTGAATTTAAAGGAGATATTGTCATCTATTTAAGTTCATTGTGCTTACCATCCCACATGAATTTCATCATTTTTCCATTAATGTCACTTGTGTGACTTCAAATATAACTCATCATAGATTTGTGATGAAGGAGATTCTGAGGAGATGGAAGAGGATCGATGCAAGTTTGAATGTGTGAGTAGATATAAAAACTACACAACTCATCCCAAAATCCTTTTGTCGCAGCGTTCTTTAAATTCCCGGGGGAAGATAATAATAGAAGCCACCACCTTTCATGAAAATAAAGGACAATGCCATGCAAAAATGACAGAAAAAATGATGATTGAAGGGAGGTGGGAGAAGACAAGCGAGAGGATAACAAAACAAGGAAAAAGAGAGAGGGAAGAAGGTTATTTTTATTTTAAAGTAAATTTATTTTTATTTTTATTTAAAATTTACTTTAACTATCCAACAAAAATTGATAAAAGAAATAATAACATGGATTTTTTTTATTTTTTATTTTAACAGTCCTATTTCTATTTTGTTTTATTTTAGCCAAGTCAAAATTTTTACATGACATTACAACATAACTTCCATATTGGATTAGAGTGGCCAAAATCACATTTCAAGAAGAATTAATTAAAGGAACATGCTAATGAAAAATTGGAGGGCAATAAATAATATTGAAAAGTAGAATGGTTTTTAAGTACGAGTATTTGGAAAGGAATAATCATTTAATAAAAAAACAACATTGAAACCAATAGATATTATTCAATACAAAATAATGATGATCTAATTAGTGATTATACATTTGACCATATTCCAAGCTGGTTTAGGTCACATGTGATGGTGAAAATTTGACGGGTTTTTGGGTCGTAATTGATATGACATAGCTATAATAGAGCCGCCCTTCTATTTCCTTGTTTTTCTGGATCAAAAGCAATTGGGTCATACACATCTATAAATAAAATGACTTAGCTTCATCATATAATCACTAATAAAATTGGATGCATCATTAACTTCTCCCCTTTCGGGATCAGGCGTAACATATTTTCTCATGTCTACGCAAGCTAGAATCAAAAGGTCTTGGGATAAATAGGGAATTACACCGGATCTTCTAAAAAATATTGATCACAAGCATGCCGTGAAAAGTCATTATATGGTATGCCCATGTTGAACCGATGTCGGTCGAATATTGGGCACAACTATGGGCTCCCTCAATGCCATAACATTTGTTTGCCTCATCTTGGGATTAGAGGGGAAGTTGACCTCTACACTAACCATTTGATGGCTTTCCTCCTGTAATAAGACTATTGTGTCACTAAAATAAGTAAAAAATTTTAGTAGTTTGCTATGAATGGGTGATATTGTCACTTTGTTAACAAAATGGCCATCCTCTATTACAAAAAATATAAGACGTATTTCACGAGCAATCTCTCGATGCAACACTGCATTCGTAGAGTTCTCTAAACTACATAAATAAATCTTAAACTTAACAATGAGGAGAAGTAAACTAATTTTTATTGATTTTAAATTATGAATCAATAGCATGTGGAAACCTATGAAATCCGCTGACCATTGGCACTTCGAAATTGTCAGGGAAAAAATATGTTTGTATCTTATAGAGAATAGTGTGATTTTTCAATTCAAAGACCTTAAATTGTCTGTCGAGCAAAAGGATCATAGTTAAAATGGATTGAAGTGAGAGAAAAAGGAACTTTGATAGTTACAACACTGCAACCACAGAGTTCTCTAACCTGCACGAATCAACCTTAAACTTAAAAATGAGGAGAAGAAGACTAATTTTTATTGATATTACATTGTAAATCAATAGGATGTGGAAATCTATGAGATCCAATAACCATTGGCACTTCAAAATTTCCACGGAAAAAAATTGTTTGTATTTTATAGAGAATGGTGTAATTTTTCAATTCAAAGACCTTAAATTGTCTCTCAAGAAAAAGGATCATAGCTAAAATGGATTCAAGTGAGAGAAAAAGGCACTGTGATAGTTCCAAAACAGTAATCATAGAGCTCTCTATCCTGCATGAGACAATATTAAACTTAACAATGAGGAGGAGTAAAATAATTGTTATTCATTTTACATTATGAATCAATAGGATGTGGAAACCTATGAAATCCATTGACCATTGGCACTTCAAAATTGCCAGGGAAAAACACTATTTGTATTTTATATAGAATTGTGTAATTTTTCAATTCAAAGACCTTAAATTGTTTGTCAAGAAAAAATATCATAGTCAAAATGGATTCAAGTGAGAGAAAAAGTGTTGACACCTAATCCTAAGGGATTGGGTGAAATTGTATATTAGTGTAAAATAGGAAATAAGGAATTCTAAGAGACATTGGAAAATGAATCCCAACAGTATCACCTCCATGTATATATTCATTAGCACCCTCAATCAAATCTCATGGTTCATTTGTGGAGTTACCTCTTGGCGTGACATGGTACCAGAGCAAGCTCTTTTTTAGCCTCCTTGCCCTTGTAACTCCCTCCATTTTGAAAAATTGTCCTTGTTATTTATATTTTTGTAGAATTCCAACCTTTTCCATATTCCTTCAAAATAATGACATTGTTTTGCTGCATTCAAAAAAAAAATCGGCCCTGCGTTCATTTTTTTTTTTTTTTGCTGCATTTTTGAAAGTTTTTTTGTTGTCTCCACATCACTGCTTCCTGTATCTCTACATCACATCCTAAATCAACCCATCGAATAGCTGCTCTACACTCTCGCACAATCCCGTAGCTTCTGCATCGACTCCTTCGCATAGTCCCACGTAGTCTCGCGACTACTACTTTGACTCCTACACCCTCCGCGCAACACCCTGTCCGTGTTGTCCACAGCTGCTCCCTCCTTCCTCTGCTCTTCCCTACTCTCCTCACTCCTACCCCCCACTCTCCCCCACTCCAAGTCCATGGGCTCCCCTCCCTCCACTCCCTTCCCCCCTCTCCTCCTACTCCCTGCTCCGTCCTTCCTCCTCCCTACCCCCTTCGGCCTCTGTCCGTCATCCTCCCTCCGCCCTAACCTCCCCCTATTCCACCTCCCAAGGTTATACCTGCTGAATTTTGACCTCCCTGAGGTCCCACATACCTTCTGCAAAAAAAAAAATTACAAAAAAAATTGTTTTACAAGAATTGAGTTTTTTACAACATAGCGCATTTTTTACACTATAAATAATTTTTTTGCAACAAAGTACATTTTTTACATCATAGTTGAGTTTTTACAGCAGAATACATTTTTAACACCAAAATAGAGTCTTTTTATAGTAGACTACATTTTTTTAAAGTACATATTTACAATGAACTCTCTCATATCTATTCTGGGAGTAGTTCTCTCTGGAAAGGATAACTATCCTGAGTGGTCTCTGAAAATCAAGAATTCTCTCATTTTTAATAAGTTGTGGAGAGGAATTTTTGAAGGAGAAGGAGAAAATACACTAACAAAGCCCACCTCATACAAGGATATAACCATTTGGGAAAACAATAATTGCAAGGTCTATGCCTTGATTGCAGGTTTTGCAAATGAAGAGGTGAGTCACGATATTACACCATTTTCAAATTCCTATGACGCCTTAAGGAAATTAAAAGAACTCTAAGACTCACATTCAAAACTTGAAAATTTTCAATTAATGATTAAGTTGTTCATACTGGAATAGAAAAATTATGACCCTCTTGCTTTAGAATTAGAAGTAAGATCTATCATGCATGCCATTAAAAATATTGGTGTAGAAGTTGACATACCTCTCATAGATTATGTTAAAGCATTTTATCCTATTTACTCACATTACCCTGAGTCATTGCAAGAAAGTGGAAACCTCATGAAGATCACCTTTGATTCCCTTGAGAAAAAGTTTGTAGAAATAGAGAAGGATTTTGGAAATAATACAACCCAATAAGATGTATGTTTCCCACATAGAGAGAAGAATCATGCTCAATACTCTTCAAGAGGAAGTGGTGGCCGAAGAGGAAGACGAAGATGAAATTTTAGAGGAAGGGGGGCAGAGAAGGTCAAAGTGAAAAATATGATCTTAATTGCATACACTACAATAAAAATTGGCATGATTCATCTACATGTAAGCCACCTTGGGACATAATTGAGTAGCAAAGAAATCAAGAGAAAGGTAAAACTCATGACGGAGGCAAAGGTAAAGCACTTGAATCCACTCATTATGGCATAGCACATTGTAACATTGGAGTAACAGGAGACTTTTTTGATGCTTCACTTACTTCTTGGAGAAATGATTGGTTGCTAGATTCAGGAGAAAAATGCCACATCACTATTAGAATTTTTTTTTTTGAAGAATTTACTGAAAATATTGATGGAGCAGTAAGCTTTTTAGATAAATCTAAACTCAAGCCATCAGGGCTTGGCACAATCATACTTAAGTTTCCTGGTCTTCCA
Organism: Pinus albicaulis; assembly: GCA_034641835.2. Taxonomy (NCBI): domain Eukaryota; kingdom Viridiplantae; phylum Streptophyta; class Pinopsida; order Pinales; family Pinaceae; genus Pinus; species Pinus albicaulis. The sequence goes on from CM076570.1 coordinate 827,945,267, forward strand.
TATCATCTTCTACATCAGGTTTATACCTCCCTGAGTTGAGGAGAAACTTTTTGTCCTTGGTCCACATCCGCCAGCAAGGACACTTCATTCACATGTTAATTTGATAGCAAGGTTGAGGTCAGAAAAGCATCAAATCACTCACCTGTCATGAGACGAATAAAAGAATGAAGGCTCCTAAAGCGGCACGGTACCTCTACTCAAGCACAAAACATTGCATTTAGTTCTCATCATGATGAAGGTACATTTCCATCAAGTATTTTATGGCATGATATATTTTTACACTTAAACTATGACAACCTTCGATTGTTGAAGAAAAATGGTCTTACTTGATTGCCTACAATTCCTAGGAAAATTAGGCAATGTGATGCTTGTATTCTAGGAATTTATAGCAAATAGTCCTTTCATGATTCACATTCGAGAGCACATAGAAAATTTGAGATTATTAATTCAAATTTATGTGGCCCCATGCTTTTTTCTTCTGCAAATGGAAATAAATATATGATGAAATTTGTTGATGATTACTCCAGAATTTGTTTGGTTTACTTATTGAAGAACAAATTCGATGGTTTTGAAACATTCAAGAATTTTCATGCATGGATTTAAAATGATGCACACACTCATATTGGCTCTTTGCACACTGATAATGGAAAATAATACACTTCAAACAAATTTGAAAACTAGCTTCACCAACATGGTATCAAACATCAAACAATCGTGCCCTATAATCCCCAACAGAATGGTGTAGCTGAATGAATGAACATGACAATTTTAAATATGGTTTGCTCCATGATTTTTTTCAATAATTTAAAATTGATGTTTCTGGCTGATGCAGTTCTATGTGTCGTGTACATAAATAATATGTGTCCTTCTAATACAATTAGAAATAAAACTCCTTATGAAATGTGGCATGGCCACATTCCTTTGGTAAATAATTTCAGGGCCTTTGGTTCCTCTTGTTATGGTTTGATACCTAAGGTACAAATAAATAAACTTGGTGCTAGAAGTTGAAAATGTATCTTCTTGGGGTATCCCAATACCTCCAAAGGATATCGTCTCTGTGATGAAGTCAGTAAGAAGTTTGTAGTATCTAGAGATGTTATATTCCTTGAATCTCCCAAAACTGATGATGTTATTGAACAGAAACTTGATCACTTGGATAGATTCACACATGAAAAGTCATTTCAAGAATTTGATAGTCAAATTCCACATCTTGAAGGGGCGGTTCCTATATTGAATCAATTTGTTGAATCATCTTATGAAGCAATCTCTCCCCCACATGAAGAACCAACCATGGATGACACCTTGAATGATGTGATTGATAGAATTGGGAGATTGAATCTTGATTCAATCTCAACTTAGTCAAATGAGCAGACTGGACCATCTTAGAAAGGTCCCCCAAAATTGTAGACAAAGACAGTGGAAAATGTTCATCATGATGAGGTTGGAAAGATAGGAACAAGCAGTTCAACCATGAAAAATTTAGGTGATGTAGATGATTTTGATTCACCTATTCATATGGACGTTTCTTATAATTGTGAATTGAATTTTTCTACAGATCTTGAACAAAATTCCTTCAAAGAAGTGATCCAGGTGGCTCTAGCGACACACATAGGACAAAGAGGACTCAAAAATCAAAGTTTTTGGAATGATTTCGAATCAGGACCAGAGCATAGATATCATCTTTCTAATCGTAGCAGTGTGAACAATTCATCAAACTGAGCTCGTATGCGAAAGTTAGGAGTGGTCAAATTTCTAGGTTGACTTGGTGACTTGGCAGGCTTAAGGAGGAAATAATTTTGCTAGAATCCGACCACCAAATTCCGGCTAACCCTGGCTGGATTCCAGGCGAATTTGTGGGATGGTTATATTGAATCCTTCGATAAATTTTCAAAAATTCTAAAACAACCGGATTATTGTTAAAATAAAAAATAAAAAATAAAAGATTGTTAGTTTGGTTGCATGCCACCGCCCTCCCAAAAAAATCTGCATGACTTATATATATTAAAAAAATAATTGTTTGGGTTGTAGGGCCATGACCCCCGCCGAACCCCACGGCAAAAATCCACTATGAGTACACATAAATAGTTTCAATGGGGGGGGCGGGCCACTGGTGGTGGACCCAGCCCTCCCCACTCCACATGGCATGTGTGTAACTAAAGGTTCAGACGGTTGTCGAACTCACCCAACTTACTAGCCCGCCGGTCCGTCGATGGAACCACACCCAAACAAAAAATAACACATGCTATATATTGTATATGCTCCAAATATATGTTAACACATATATGTGCCAACGACAGCAGCCAGAAGGTACGGCGGGCGGGCTACCCGATGCAGGCCCAACTCACTGCAGTTAAAATTTTGTTGTTACATAAAACAAAATGTGGCCATTTTAGGAGGGTTAGGATTTGACACTCCAACCTCCCCTCAAGAAAACCCAGCTTTTATCCAATTTCACGAACGACATTTTTATAAACTCTTCCGGGAACTCTATTATATAAACCTTCATTTTCTGCAATGTGCCAAAGCGATGGAGAGGTGGAGCACACACATATTTCGAGGTTTAATATTTTCTTAACTACAGGTGTTGCAAAACCATGAGCCCAGAAAGAGGCAGGTGGAACTTTGATTGAGCCCAACCTTTAGGAGGGAGAAATTTTGACAGTGTCCAAATGGGACAAATTTATGTCGTTTTTACACTGTTTGACGCCATGAATCTAATGGCACATTCAGATTTTTCATTTGAGCTTTATATTTTTCAGTCATTTTTTGAAGTGAAGTTGCAGGTGTCAGTTTTCAACAAGTAAAGTAGCCCATTCTTCAGACATCTTTAGCTTGAGGTATATGATGAGTTGATTTCATGTACTTCTTTGTTCCTGATATGCATAGTGTTGTATAGATCCTTGTTGATGTATGAGTCATGGGATCTTGTCTTGTTTTGTTAGTGATGTACTTTATGTCATGGAATTGTATTATGTTGAGATCAGTTGATGCCATATTGGAGGGATACTCATGTATGTTGTTTGAGATCCCTTGTTTTCCATGATTGGTAGGATACTCAAAGTCTTTATGTGTGCGCTATTGTAATACTGATAGGAGTCCTTTTTTACGCGTGAGAGTTCCGCAGTGGAATATTTCGTAGAGAGGTCTAGCCACTCCTACGTGAGGTAATTTTCCTTGTATGTCAGAGAAACACATCCATTTACATCTTCTTCTTATAGCACTTAACACAACAGCCTACACCATCTTGACACCGAGACCTGGAGATGTAGCCCCTCCTAGATGGACTCTGTTATCAAACGACGTGTTCTTATGATTGTTGATCTTGACATGTTATGTTCCTCTTCTTTACAACATGCAATTGTTCATTCATGTTCACTGACACTTTAATTAAAATGAAATTCTAACACCATCATCTGAAGTAAAAGGTCTTGGTTAAGGGTATCAATAATTTACTCTAGATCAAGTGGTATTAGAGTAGGTCTTCTTGTTGATTTGATTGCAGGCTTGAACTATTGAACATCTGTTGAGTTGAGCCATGAAGAACGCCAAGGACATGTACCAGACCATTCTCAGGGTGTCCTAGAAAGTGGATATGTTGTACGAGGCTTATGAAAAACAAGTAGTAGAGAACGGTGAATTGAAGACACTCCTACAAGAAGAGAAGGAGGACAAACATCGATTGTAGCTTCAGATGCAAGCCACGACAAAGGCATTGGACGAATTGAAGTGAAAAATGAAATTATTCAAGAATATCATGATGCATGGAAGGCACTCCTATGAGAAGAGAAGGAGGAGAATCAGTAGTTGTAGCTTCAGCTGCAAGCCACAACAGAGGCGTGGGAAGAATTGAAGCACAACAGTGAAATTCTGTAAGAAGATCATGATGCATTGAAGTCATTCCTACAGGAAGAGAAGGAGGAGAAGCAGTAGTTGCAGCTTCAGCGACAAGCCGCGACAGAGGCCTTGGAGAAAGTGAAGGGCAATGAAGGCTTACAAAAGCCTTTTTCACCTGTTTTGAAATCGAAAACTAAGGTAAAGAGTGTTGATTTCTCTCTAGTTTCTTCACATGATATCATTTCGGTTGGAAATGTGGAGATACCCATTGCAGGAACCAGCATGAGACTCCTCACCAAGATGGGATACAGATGAGGTGGACTTGGCATTTGTGGACAAGGCATAACCCAACCATTGGAGGTTTTGCAGCGACCTCGCTATCCAAGTTTGGGGTACACTGAAGAAGGATGTTCGAAGGACATCAAAGGAAAACATATATTTATGAACTCTCCAGGGACCAGGAATGATGGGAACACTTTTCCATCATTCCATGGCAGTGCACGTTGCAGTGAAAGAGCTGAGGTGAGCTCCCATCACCATGATCGCACTAAAGATCACTCGATATGGTATAATAAATCTCATTATATTCTAGAGTGCATTTTGATTATAAGAATGTTGATAAGCATGGTAGTAAATCATGGCCTTGCAAAACGTGCCATTTTTGCGGTTTACATAGCCATGTGATTTCCAGGTGTTGAAAAAGGATGGCAGCACAAAGGAGGATAACGCATGAAAACCCTTCTCCCCGATAGGAAAAGAAATTGGATAAGTAGGTTTTGGGGAAAAATACCTTTTTCACCCATTGCGACCGAAGTGGCCACCAAAGAGCCACATGCTAGAGAATCCATCCAGAGCAGTGCCTTAAATACAAATTTCCCACACATACAATAGTTGAAAGAGCTGATCGACAAGCAAGTTCGCCATAGGGAAATGATCCACTCACTTTGATAAGTGAGAGATGGTTCTTCTAGATTATTATCTTTTAGATATGTTAGGTTGTCATGGCCAAGTTTGTAAATCATTTGTTTCATTTTTAATTTTGAAAGTGATGATGTGTCTTCCATGACTTTTTCAAGTGACAATGATATTTTTTGGCCTTGTTTTATAAGTCGTGTGTCGCACTTCTTTCATGTAAAAGTGATGATGTGTTTGCCATCACCTCTAAATGTGACGATGATGTTGTTGGCCTTGTTTTATGAGTTGTGTGATGCATTTATTTCATGTAAATGGAATGAGGTGTTTTCCATCAGTTCAAAATGCGATGATGATGTTGTTGGTCTTGTAATGATAGTTGGGTTATCATTCCCTTTTGATGTAAACTTGACCACCGAGTACCTCTTATAAACTCGTGGAAAGTATGGGAGATTTTTTGGGTCATATATTGGTTAGTTGAGCCTGTAATTTGTAGGGGATTGTACTATAGGTTTGCAGAAGATGCATGTGCCAGTTCATCACTTATGGCTCCGAAGGACACATGTGAAGGAGAAGGAAGAGAGACTTTTTCAAGACACTTGTGGTGCAAACATGGTACACATTAGTGTAGATTATTTTTGATGATTTTGGAGGACCAAAAGCTCCTTAGTGGGGAGGATTGATCTAGGTGGCTCCAGCAACACACAGGACAAAGAGGACTAAAAAATAAAAGTGTTCAGGATGATTTCGGATTAGGACCAGATCGTAGATCTCGTCGTCCTGATCGCAACAGTGTGGATGTTTCGTCAAACTGAGCTCGTATGTGAAATTTAGGAGCAGTCAAAATTCTCGGTTGACTTGGTGACTTGGCAGACTTAAGGAGAAAACAATTTTGTTGGAACCCGGCCACCACATTCTGGCCAACCCAGGCCGGATTCCAAGAAAATTTGTGGGATGGGTAAATTGACTCCTTCGGTCAATTTTTCAAAATTCTAAAACAACCGAATTATTTTTAAAATAACAAAAACAAAATATTAGTTTGGTTGTGCACCTGCGCCCTCCCAAAAAAAAATTCCGCATGACTTATATATATTAATTTTTTTTTTTTGGGCTAGCATGCGATGATCCCCACTGGACAACATGGCACAGAGCCACATCGAGTACACATAAACAGTTGCAACGAGGGGCGGGCCACCAATGGTGGACTCGGCCCTCCCCACTCCACATGGCACGTATGTAACTAAAGGTTTCGGTAGGTGTCGAACCCGCCTGACTTACTAGATGGCTGGTCCACTGGCAGAACCACACCCAAAAAAAGAATTAACACATTCCATCTATTGCATATGCCCCATATATATGTTAACACATATATGTGCCAACGACAGCTGGCGAGAAGTATGGTGGGTGGGCCGCCCAATGCGGGCCCACCTCACTACAGTTAATTTTTTTTTGTTACATAAAACAAAACACAACCATTTTAGGAGGGTTGGGATTTGACCCCCCGACCTCTCCTCCAACAAACTCAGCTTTTAGCCAACTGCACAAACAACATTTTTGTAAGCTCTTCCATCAAATCTATTAAAGAAATCTTCATTTCAGTAGTGTGCCCAGGCATTGGAGAGGTAGAGCATGCAGGGATTTCAAGGTTTTATATTTTTTTAATTGCAAGTGTTGTGGAACCATGAGCCCAGAAAGAGGCAGGTGGAACCTTGATTGAGCCCAACCTTCAAGAGGGAAAAATTTTGATAATGTCCAAATGGGATAAATTTTATGTCATTTTTTCACTATTCGACGCCACAAATCTGATGGTGCATTCAGATTTTTCATCTGAGCTTTATATTTTTTAGTCACTTTTTCGAAGTGAAGTTGCAGGTGTTAGTTGTCAGCAAGTGAGCAGTCGATTTCACGCCTTTTGGTTCCACGATTGTGATGGTGATTTTGGATCCAGTAGCGCAGCAGCCCATTCTTCAGTCATATTCATCTTGAGATATATTATTAGTTGATTTCATGTACTTCTTTATTCCTGAGATGCATAGTGTTGTACAGATCCCTATTGATGTATGAGTCATGGGATCTTGTCTTGTCTTGTTAGTGATGTACTTTTTTTCATGGTCTTGTATTATGTTGAGATCTCTTGATGCCATATTGGTGGGATACTCATGTATGTTGTTTGAAATCCCTTGTTTTCCATGATTGGCGGAATACTCAAAGTCTTTATGTGTGCATTATTGTCATACTGATAGGAGTATTTTTTTATGCATGAGAGTTCTGCAATGGAACATCTCGTAGAGAGGTCTATCCACTCCTGTGTGAGGGAATTTTCCTTATATGTCTGAGAAACACATCCATGTACATATTCCTCTTATAGCACGTAATGCGGCGGCCTACACCATCTTGACACCGAGGCCCGGAGATGTAGTCCGTCCTGGACGAACTCCGTTATCAAAATATGTGCTCTTATGATTGATGATCTTGACATGTTATGTTCCTCTTCTTTACAACATGCAATTGTTCATTCATGTTCATTGAAACTTTAATTAAAATGAAATTCTAACACCATCAGTCGATGTAAAAGGTCTTGGTTAAGGGTATCAAAAATTTACCTTAAATCAAGAAGCCACTTCTCATGATGAATGGAATGAAGTGATGCAAAAGGAGTAGAATGCCTTGATAAAGAATGGAACTTGGAATCTGGTTGATCCTCCATTGGGAACAAAAATAATTGTTTGCAAGCGAGTCTACAAGAACAGGTACAAAGAGGATGACTCACTTGAAAAGCACAAAGTCAGGCTTGTGGCAAAAGGTTTGTCATAGAAAGAAGGGGTCGATTATGAGGAAAATTTTTCCTCCACAGCAAAATGGGCCACCATCCGGACACTCTTTTCCTTAGCAGCTCAGAAGGGTTGGAAAGTCCATCAGATGGATGTAAAAATTGCCTTTGTCAATGGAGATCTAAAGGAGAAGGTTTTTATGTCCTAGCCAAAAGGATTTGTTGTGAAGGGCCAAGGACAAAAATTATGCAAGCTTATAAAATCCTTGCATGGCCTCAAGCAAGAACCGCGAGCTTAGTATGAGAAATTAATTGAGCATCTTCTGAAACTTAACTTCAAACATTTTGATCTTGATGATGAAACTTTTTTTGTTAAGAAAGTTGTAAAAAAATTCGTATATCTTGTGGTGTATCTAGATAATGAAAGGGAATAATGAGAGTTATATTACATCCATAAAGAAGGAATTTAATAAAGGTTTTGAAATGATTGATTTGGGCTATGTTCACTACTGTCTTGGTATTGAGGTAACTCAACATCTTAAATTTACATTCATTTCTCAGAAGAAGTAAATTGAAGATCTATTGAACAAGTTTGGCATGGCTGAATGCAATCCTTTGACCATTCCAATGGAACAAAACTTGAAGCTCACATCCATTGAAGGGAAGGAATTTGAGGTTGCAATGAAGTATAAACAACTTGTAGGAAGTTTCATCTACTAGACTACTGCTAGACCAGACATCTCATTTGTTGTTGGAGTTCTCTACAGGTTTATGAAAAAACCTTTTGAAGGACATTGGTCTGCTGCAAAAAGAGTTCTAAAGTACTTGAAAGGGACTCAAGAGTTTGGACTCAAATATACACAGGTGACCGACTTTAGCTTGATTGGATGCTCTAATTCACTTTGATGGAGACAAAGAAATTGGGGTATCTACTTTAGGTTATACTATGATTCTTGCATCAAGAGTTGTCTCCTGGAGATCACAGAAATAGTTACTTGTAGCATATTCCACAACTGAGGAAGAATATGTGGCAGCAGCTGAAGCAACAAAGGAAATTTCGTGGCTCAGGAAAATCCTGGAATATTCACAGATGAAAGAAATGCATTCAACTCCACTCATGATCGAAAACACTTCTACAATAAAGTTAGCCAAGGAGCCAAATTTCCATGATTGAATGAATCACGCCAATACAAAATGCCTTCTGATTCGACATTATGTTGAGGCCAAAACTATCCATCTATGTCATTGTTCCACAAATAAGAAGACTGCAGATATCTTTGCCAAAGTGCTTGGAAGAGAAAAGTTTGATAAATTGAGAATGATGCTTGGACTCACCAACATCCCTTCAGATTAAGGGGGGGGGGAATTTCGACACCCAATCATAAGGGATTGGGAAAAATTGTATATTAGTGTAAAATAGGAAATAAAGAAGTCTAAGAAGCATTTCAAACTGAGCCCCAACAATCTCACCTCCATGTATATATTTATGAACACCTTCAATCAAATCTCACAGTTCATTTGCGGAGTTACCTCCTGGCCTGAAAAAAGGGAACTTTGATAGTTCCAGTTTAGAGTATAGAGATATGGAAGTTATGCAAATATACAGTGTTTTGATTTTACCTTTCGGCCCATTTATAGAAAATATCGTTGCAATTGGGAATGTGAAAGTCAAAACATAATTTCCCTATATGTGTTTTTAAATAGTGGGTTAACTGTATGAGTTCATGTTGATAGAATGATATTAAATACATCATGCTTAGCGATTTTTAGAAATATGTTGAAATATAATAGAAGCCAAATAATAAATTGAAATTAAGTGTTGACCCAATTGGGTTGCATAATTTGAAATTTTTTCTAAAATATAACAAACATAAGTGAAAGAGTGAAAACAATGGTTAAACCCATTTTTTTGCGCTATCATATCTACTTGTTGGGTTTAGTCTCACGGAAATCTCTTGAGTCGTTGGGGACGAAAGTTATATGGGAAAATGAATGGAAGGGTTATATTTATGGTTTAAAACAGATGGGAGCTATATTCTCTTCACAAATTAAAAGGAAAAAATGTGTTTGGGTGGATGTTTACAAAAAGGAACAAATTTCAGTCAAGGATATTTATTCTATATTCTTCTTTGATGATCTTGATGAACGACATCTTTGGTTCCAAAAAACATGGCATTGGGATATTTATTCCATATTACTCCTTGATGATCCTGATGATTGAAATCGTTGGTTCCAAAAAAAATGGCATTGGGATATCCCTATGCAACTAAAATGCTTCAATTGGTTGGTCCTTCACAACATAGCCCTTACTTGGGACATTCTAACACACAGGGGGTATCAAGGACAAGACACAGGACTAGACATTTTTACTCTCTAATGGTCTTCGATGGAGGATGCTTATCATCTCTTCTTACTCTATCCTTTTGTTATTACATTATGGGAGGGGGTCTTAAATATCATCAAGATCAAGGTGATATGGAGTGAGTCATCCATCAAGACATGTTTGAGCTCTCGAAAAGATATGCAGCTTTACCTTCCTATATATTTTGGGGTATCTGGAGAAGGAGGAACAGAAATATTTTTGAATAGAGAATGAAAAACATCAAGGATACGATATATAAGACAGTATATTTCTTTATGGATATTGGGTGTTTCAAAGGGAAAGTATATAGAAGGAACATCAAATATTACAATATTTGGAAGGATTTCTGAGTTGGCTTTTTCGATGGGGCATGTATTCATCGAAAATGTCGTTGTGGGGTTTTCTTGGTTAAGAAAAATGTAGGTAGAGTTTGGAGAAAGGAGGTGGATAGGAGTGAAGCTTGACCTTTGACCTAAAGATGGGAATCAGAAACATAACTTGCCCAGGTGGGACCCCACGACATGCATATTTATACTTTGGTTTAAGGTTATGAATTAATTTGGAATCAAATAATGATAGATGAGGACCGCACTTAATTGGGATATTGCAGTAGAGAAAGAATAAGTTGTATAAGTTCTTAGTTGAATTCAAATTAATGGGTTTGTGTTTAAAATTGACACAAATGCCATTGCATTGAGTTTTTGTTCTCGCTCACCACCTAAGAAGTGAAGAATATTGAGAAGAATAAGTAGGCCGGTGAAGGGACCTACATTATCTATAAAGGTTTTATGTCTATGGTTGAGTCCCGGTCGTTGATATTGACCCCTATTGGTAAATTTGGCAGCATTTTTTGAGTCTTACAGTGGTGTGGGTGTCTTTAGTTGGAAAGTGTGCCTTGTGTTGTGTGCAGGTTCCTTTATTAATCGTCGAGATTTTGAATTCCATAGAATTGGGGGCCTTGGGGTTCTTTCAGCATACTAAATTGGAAAGAAGTATATATATTTGGTTAATAAGGAGTTTTCCATATCCTTTCTTGGTGATTCTACGTTGGAGGTCAGTTCTGTGGTTGGTGTTTTTGTGACAATGTTATTTGGTGGTTATCATTTCTTAATAAGGTCAGGTTGAGTTGTTTTCATTTTCCCTCTGCAGGTATAAGTAGTCCTTTAAAGAAATCAAAAGAACCCTCCCATGTATCCATTATGCTTCCTATGAAAAATGGAAGAAGTGGGAAGGAAGGATAAGCTAGAGCTAAGTTAGGAAAATGCAGTTCCAAGATATTTTCTCATGAGTTTGTGGTGTCCTATCTTAATGTTATTCCTCATGAGGTATGATGAGATATTCGTGAGTTATAGATTAAACTAGTTGAAGAGAGAGTGCCTCTCAGACTTACAATTTTTATATGACATGTCACAATGGGTTCCAGACCTTCGCAATACTAGGGGAAGCCTCAATAAGTACCTTAATTCAATGGTGCTCCACCGACAAATGAAAATAATACTAGGGTTGGTATTAAGAGATATGGATGTGGAGGAATATAATATTTATCCTCTAATAATGATGTGAAAATAATGATGAGGAACCTAAGGTTCTATGTAGAAAATATAGCAACCCATTCGATGCATTTAGAAATCCACATTCCTTGTGATTCTGAAGGAGGGGAACAATTGTATCCCCAAGTTCCAATGCTTGGTCTTTATCCAACATATATTATTTATATAATGAGTAACATGTGTAAAAGGTGGTGGGTTACTTCTAGGTATTTCGTGTTTGTTGAAACAATTTTTGTGGTAGTCTTCCTAATCACATATTATGGAAACATAATGGGTTCATTGTCATGGGTTTTAAATTTTTGGTTTTGGTACCAAGTCTTAGTCATCGAAGTTGATCTTTGTCTTCAATGTGGTGAATGGATGAAGTATAAAAATAGGGGTGAGGCTTTAGGTGAAGCAAATGTGTTTCTTTTGGTGGCTCTCAATACTCATCTTGTGTGGAACGTAGTTCCTCCTCATGTGGAATATGAGCCAGAAATATATGATCCTTTTTTGTTGGCAACGACATGCCTTGTGCCTTGGTTATCAGTTTTTCTATAGATGTTTTGTTTAATTTGTCAATGTAGAAAATGTTATCCATGTCCAGAGTGAAATGAAGGATTATATCTTTTGTTTTTTTACTGACATTTTTTTTTTGGAAAAATAGGTTGAGACACTCTCCCTCCATGTAGATTCCAAGACAACCATGATGTACTCTACTTTCACGAACATAGAAGTGTTTGAATTAAAAATAATAGTGTGAATTGTAACTTTTTTTGAAATTATTACTATTATTACGATAAAGAGAATAAAATTAGCTCTAAGGGTGGTGATGGTTCTTTTGGAAAGAAAATATATAGATAATATGTATAGTTTTTTGTATGGAGAGTCTTGGGTAGTGACCCAAATATAACAACTTTGGTGTTCCACATCTCTAGAGGTGTCATGAATGATGATGACCATAATTGAAAATTAAAGGTGAAAAAATTGAGCTCATATGGTTGGCATTACATAGACGATCCCACCGAAAGAATAAAAAACCATCTATTGGGTCAACACCTTTGGGCAAGGTTTGATCCCTATTAGTAATGTTGGTGGCAATTTTTTGAGTTTTAGGGTGGTGTGGGTGCCTCTAGTTGGAAAGAGTTCCTTCTGTTGTTGGAAGATTTTATTTATTGATCATTGGTATTTTGAATTCCATAGCGTTGGCGGCCTTGGGTTTGTTTTAGTGTAGTCAATTGCAAAGGAGTTTAAATATTTGGTTAATAAGGAATTTCTCATGTCCTTTCTTGCTGAGTCTATGTCGGAGGTCTGTTCTAGTGGTTGGTGTTTTTTTGATGATGTTATTTGGTGGTTCTCAGTTCTTCATAAGCTCGAGTTGAGTTGGTGCAATTGTCCCTTTGTAGGTAGAATTAGTCCTTTCAAGGAATAAAAATAACCCTCCCATGTCTCCATGATTCCTCCTAGGAAAAAAAGAAGAAGTAGGAAGGAAGGAAAAGCTAGATCTAAGTTAGGCCAACATGGTTCCAAGATATTTTCTCATGAATACGCGGTGTCCTATTTTAATGATATTCCTCTTGAGATATGACAAGGTATTTTTGAGTTGGATATTAAATTAGTCAAAGAGAGACAGTTTCTCTCAGACTTAAAATTTTTATATGACATGTCTGGATGGGTTTTAGACGCTGGAAATACCATGGAAAGGAACAAGAAGTACCTCAAATCATTGGTGCTCCACTGAAGGACAAAAACACTATTGGGGTTGGTGTTAAGAGATACGCAGATGGAGAAATATAATATTTTCACCTCTAATAATGATATGAAAACAATGATGAGAAACATGAGGTTCTATGTGGACAATATAGCAGCACATTTGATGCATGTAGAGAGAAACATTCCCTGCGATTCTGAAGGAGGGGATCAATTGTATCTCCAAAGTTCCAATGCTCAAGCTTCATCCAACATATATTCTTTAGATAATGACTAGCATGTATAAACGGTGGTGGGTTACCTCTCAGTATTCCTTGTTGGGTGAATTGAGTTTTGTGGTAGTCTTCTTAACCACAAATTATGGAAAATCAATGGGTTCATCATCGTGTTTTTTATGTTCTTTTTTTTTAATTGACATTTTTTTATTTGGCGAAAGAGGTTGAGACACTGTCCCTCCCTCTAGCTACCAAGACATACATGATTTACTCTGATTTCCTGAACATTGAAATTTTTTAATAATAATAATAAAATAGTGTGAATTGTAATTTTTTAAAAAATTATTATTATTATTACGATAAAGAGAATAAACTTAGCTGTGAGGGTGGTCAAGTCCCATTGTGAATGTTCTTTTGGAAACTAAATATAGAGATAATATGTATAGTTCGTGTATGGAGATTCTTGGGCATTGACCTGAAGATAACAACTTTGGTGTTCCATATCTCGAGAGGTGTCATGAATGACGATGATCATCATGGGAAATCAAAAGTGAAAAAGTTGAGCTCATATGGTTTCCATTACATAGGATATCCCACCCAAAGAATAAACAACCATCTATTGGGTCGACATATTTGAACTAACGATACCAGGAAAAGAAATTCCATCTTAAACCATGAAATGATTCCTTATGAATTGCATCCGAATTAGCAAAAAATTATTCATTCAGTGGGTTTGACCTAGCTTGCTCAATAACAGAACATGGTATTTTAAGAGTTGGTTCTTTCAGCGATATTTCCTGCTTACCATGGAAAATTTTAGGGGCTAATATTCGCATCTGATCTAATTTTCCATGATTTTTCCAAAAACAAAATTGCTAATTTCCATTTTTTTCTAAAATTATTCGCCAAAATTTTATAGTACAACATTATTTCACCTTAAGAATTTCCAAAATATTATATTGATAGATATAAAATAATTGGAAATCTAAGTATTTCAACAAAAATATCACCAATTTTTTTACATTTTGCATATTAGGGACTAGTAAGATTCACGTAGGTTTCTAAGATTTAAGATAAACTTCCATGCTTATGATTTTTCCTGTTTCTTAATACTCACACATGGTATTTTAAGAGTTAATTGTGGCAGTGATATTTCATGCAATATTTTCTCATTGTTCATGATGCCTTTACTTTTCCTGCTACCAAAATGTTGTGTAAAACGTTGCACTCTCGGCTACTATGATAAGCTTAATCAACTTTGATAGTGTCTAGTTTTCTTTTATGAAATTGATATATTGCAACACAGAAGTTGGGTATTCAAAATAAAATGGACCTATCCACTCACAATCTACCATATTTATTTTGAGACGAAAAAAAGCCACTTCGAGGTATTTAATGCTTTTCTCTCCAATGCAATCAAGGATGTTTCAATTTATTATTCCAATGAGATTGTTCTCTTAATAAAATGGTAAAAGCTATCTACATGTAATTATTAGGCTTCAGAATATCAATGACATGGACAACTATATGTATTTTAGAGTGATGTGTGTGTGTGTGTGCATCTCAAATTCTCTAATGTTGTGACCATTTTCGAATACTACATTTGTGCCCTCATATTTCTGTATACTGAAGATTTCATTAACTTTTCCTCGGCCAATGTATTTTATTAATCAGTTTATGGACCAAAATATTAAAATTTACATTGTTGAATGCCAACATTTTTCCGTCTTGTCATTGGAAACTATGTATAAATGCATTAAAGTTACATGTATGTCATCTTTTATATATGTAATCAAATCTCCCAAAATGAAATCTCTTTTTGAATGTAAAAATTAAAGAATGAATTGTACCTCAAGAGATGTGATTCAACTAAAATATCTTGGATCCAAAGATAAAATGGATCTATGTAGGTTATTAATAATATTTATATTTATAGAAATTTCACATCTCTATATGAACAAATATTTTTATTCTTATTTTTTTTTATAAATATTTTATAATATATAATGTTACATGTTTTATTATTGTTTTTAATTTATTTTTAAATTTTATATGAATAACATTAATTATATATATAAAGTTCTCTCAATAATAATATTTTTATAAATTTATTAATTAAATATAAATACAGAAATTTAAAATAAAATGATTATATATATAGGAAAAGTTTTTTATTTTTAATTACATGTTTATTAACTAAATATTTATATGTTTATTAATAATAAATTCTTATTATGATATATATATATATATAATTTATTTTTACTTTTTGATTTTATATTTTATTTTCTATAATTTTAAATGACATGTATTAACTCCACTAAATCACACATCACCTTCTTACTAGGTAGTATATCTCAACGAAATCAAAAGAATAAATACTCGAACTATTGATCAACCCATTCAGGTTGCCCATATAAGCAAAGGTATGGAAGATCATTTGAAAATATTTTTAAATTTTTGTTTTTAAATATACGAGTATAATATGATAATTATGATGAATGATACCATTGACACATGGTAATCATTCGGGGGATTTGTTTTGATTTAAATTTATCATGTTAAGAGAAATTATAAAATAGTGGCCAACCAAGGTGCACATTTAGAACGAAGAATTTTAAATATTGATAAGGGTCTACAAATCAAGGTGATTTAAAGAGGAACAAGATTAAATATTTTCCTTCTGAAAATTATATATATATAATTGGGTTTTTATGATCCGAAAAAACATTACATTCAAAAATCATTAACTCCCATAGCATGGTAATAAATTCGATATGTCATGGAGGAGTGTGTGATTATGGACCCCTGGGTAGCATTCGTCATTATGTGTTGGGCACATGATTGATGAAGGATTATTGTTAAGGTTAATAAAACCTTTCAAGTGTGGGAAACATTTAATCCTACAATTGAGATGTAGTTTGCATGTGTGAAACCTTTAGTATTTTTGGAATTTGTTTTGGAGTGAAATATTTCCATAAAGGTCCTTGATTTTTGTGATCAATAGGTACTTGTGGATCGAGGTAGCATTAAAAATGATTCTAGTGGATTCAAATCATGAAAGGTTAGCTTGTTAGTATATTTAGAGCACCAATTCATATATCAAAGAGAAGAGTATGGGATGAGAACCATTTTTTTGTCAAGTTTGGAAATATGTTAGGAATAGGTTTGTGATTATGGAGCACGACATTGGTCATGTAGAGGAAGAGCTCAGAAATTTGCTAGTTAGGCTGGCGAGTGCCCTGGAATTTAAAATGAATCAATCTGATGACATGGAGAGATGGTCTTGATAGAGTTACAGACCTAATGTGAGATTTTAATAGATAGAATGAGAATTTTTAGGCTTAAAATGGATCATATGGCTATGGAAGTGTTAATATTTTGTGTTAGAAATTAGGCATAGGTGGATGGAATTGTTGATGAAGAGGTTCATCTTGTCATAGTTGAGGATAATTTGGTGCAACATTGAATCTTTGAGAAGCATGAGGAAGGTAACCTTGATTATTTCGACAAAAAATATGCAATCTCCCTCCATCTTGAGCTTGAAGAATAGGGACTCTAAGTCACCCTAAACATGGAGGACATGTAGTGATTTTCCCAATAGTTAATATTATCTAATATACTATGTAAATTTTTAGTGTTTTTATGAGTTTCTTGGGAAATGTATGGAGAAAATAAGTTCAAAATAGTTATCAATAATCTATGGGTTAAATGTGTCAATATTTTATTGATTTTTGGATATCAGATGTTGAATTTTTGGCATATCATGTACAAGGTTTTTGCCTAAAAACTAGAAAGATTTAATAAAATATATAGGTGCTTACTTTAAAAACATATCAAAATAATATATTTTTTATATAGCTTGAGTGGGCCTAATGGTTAAGAGGATGTGTTTCCTCATAAGAGGTCACATGCTCAAAACTAGAGGGGGGTAGAGTATGTATTCCTTTGTAATTTTTTAGTGAAATCTTGATTTTTGTTGTTTAAACTGGGTTTTTGATTACATATATGGATTCATCACCCACAAATGTAATATATAAAATATGATTTAGGTGATATTATAAATACTATCACTATTATTCATGTAATATATAAAATACAATCTAGATAATATTAAAAATGGTTTTGAAATGTATTGCATATATTAAATTTCATTTCCCTTTATTAAAATCATTTGATAAAAGTATAAAGTTAATTTAATTTAATATTTTTAAAGCATTTTGAGAGCGAATATTATTTTTAATTTTTAAATTCAAAAAAAATGAAAAATTAATATTAAAATAAAAATAAAAAGGTTAAAAATAACTTAATTATAACCTTGTTATTATTATTATTATTATTATTATTAAAAATTAGTAATATTTAGATTAAATCTATGCCACAAAAAATACACGGGGTTAACATTGCTTTGGAATTCTTACAATGAAAAATATCCTCTAGCTAAAGACTTATATCAACTTGGAAACTTTCTATAGACATTGATACAACCGAGATAGTAACTTCCTATAGACATTGAAACAACATAGATAATGCATAGAGAATGACATTGTTACATCAAAATAAAGAGGCTTTCCTTCTAGAAACCTACACAAAACCACATACAAAATATAGAATAGTCAATCAAAATAATTTACAGGTAGGTTAAGATTTATATCCAATTTTGATACCTTATCCAGAGATTGATTATGCACAAAAATGCTATCTTTGTCAAATTGGAGGTCAGAAATTATTGACCTTAATGCATCTACTTCATCCTCCAATCTTAGAATGTGATGTTCCATTACCAAATTTTGATCTTCCAATTAAACTTACACCTCATGCATAATATAGAACTTTGTTTGAAGGTCATCCACATCCCCTTGTAAGGCCTCATGGGTCAATAAACACATAAGTAAGCTAAATCCTCTTAGGAGGAACCTTACGAGCCTCACCGCCTTATATGCAAAATAGCCCATGAACTGGTATTTCTAGCCCACAACTTCTCACTTTCTAGTGAAGATACGTAGGCGCTAGGAAGAATATCCTTACAAAGCCTCTAAATTAAGTCTCAACTAGGCACCACGATTAAATTTTCAAATCAAAAACCACACCTAATATTAACTAGCTGACATAAGTGAATTGCTAAGGCAAATGCCTTCATGATTGAATTTAAAGGAGATATTGTCATCCATTTAAGTTTATTGTGCCTACCATACCAAATGAATTGCATCATTTTCCCATTAATGCCAGTTGCGTGACATCAAAGATAACTCATCATAGATTTGTGATGAAGGAGATTCTGAGGAGATGGAAGAGGATCGATGCAAGTTTGAATGTGTGAGTAGATATAAAAACGACATGACTCATCCAAAAATCATTTTGTCGTCGTGTTCTTTAAATTTCCAAGGGAAGATAATAATAGAAGCCACAACCTTTCATGAAAATAAAGGACAATTCCATGAAAAAATCATAGAAAAAGTGATGATTGAAGGGAGGTGAGAGAAGACAAGCGAGAGGATAAGAAGACAAGGAAGAAGAGAGAGGTAAGAAGCGAGGATGGGTTAAGGGGTGGATGGGGGAGGTGGGAAAGGGAGAAGGGTGGGGTGGGGAGCGAGCCCTATTAGGGATGAAGGGAATCATGGGGGAGGAGGCGAGAGAAACCAAAACTTTAAATTAATACATCAAATTAGGAGAGGAAACAATAAGAGCCTAAGAAAAATTGTTATGAAATTTTATGAATAGGATGATATTTGGTGATGTCATTAACAACCAGCATACCATCATTCAATTTGCAAGCCTTGTTTTCTTACAAATATACTGCATTATTAGTCCTCAAAATGTGATAAATTTCTTTTGAACGAAAGGACGATACCATGCTTCTCATTCTCTAGAGGATCTAAGATAGACAATTTTCTGAAAGTGAGCCTTATTTTGGAATATATAAGATAGTTATAAATATGATTATATCTATGATCCCTTTCTCCTTAGCAATGCATAGGTCTTGAAACACACTACATTTACTCTTAGTTGTTGGTCCTCTTTCCTAAGCCCCAAGAAAATTTATTTTCATTGATTCCATCAGGATTGATTAGAATCCCTCCCCATCCTACCACCCCTCACAAGTTTTTTAACTAGGATTGATTAGAATCCCTCCCACTCCTACCAAACCTCACAAGATTCTTAACTATGGAGGATATTTGAAATTTATTATAGAGGATATTTAAAATTTATAAATAGTGTATGAGTCAATACCACATCCCCATAAACCATAATCCATTCCATATGACACTAGCCTAGATCCATCTTAAATTCGGATCTACCAAGTGCAAAGAGGGATCAAATTCCATGATATGCAAACTTCTTTTAGAGCGAAAAGAGATTTGATCTCTCTCAGTGTTGCGCACTAGTTAGGAATGATCTCCGATGGTTTAATTTCTGATTTCAATAAGATACATTCCACATGGGTCAATACCATGGGTTCTCAATACCATAGGCCATTTTTGTTTTTAGTATTACATTATTTTAATAAA
The DNA here is from genome assembly GCA_034641835.2 of Pinus albicaulis. Taxonomy (NCBI): domain Eukaryota; kingdom Viridiplantae; phylum Streptophyta; class Pinopsida; order Pinales; family Pinaceae; genus Pinus; species Pinus albicaulis. Next base: position 827,965,108 of record CM076570.1, read on the forward strand.
GTTAATTTTATTTTTATTTATTTATTTTATTTTAAACAAGATAAAATTTTGACATTACGTTAACATTTTTATTTTTATTTTTTTTATTTTTTAACTTAGTCAAAATATTAAACATTAAATTATAGAATATTAGTACAATTACATGAAATTACAACATTTCTACCCATAAGCTTATTCTAATTATTACATATTAGTACAATTACATGAAATTACAACATTTCTACCCATAAGCTTATTCTAAAATCATCCAAAAAAATCCATGATTGGGGTGCGAGGGACATTTGGCTTGTAATAGAACCACATGGATGATAGGACTATAGAAGGAATGTGGAGAGGGGCAGGCAAAGAATCGTTACCACACACAATAGTTAATTATGATAGTGACAATTAAGGTGCAGGGCAGTTGGCACATTGCAGGGTCTCGGTCCAGTAGGGGTTATGTAAAGTATAGCATGAAGTGCATGCAACATATCATGTGAAGAAGGAAAAGTAGAAGGTGGAAGGAGAGGCGGGTGATTAAGCTGTCAAACCTGTTGGATTGTCTGCACTCCTACCCATCGATGAAACATTGCCTATGGTATGTCACTCAACCCCTCCTTTTGTTTCTAACGGGGAATAGGAGTAAGTTAAATTGGTTGTTGTTGAATGGGGGCATTGAGATAATATTAGTCTCAATTCTCCTCAGTTTACCTCTTTGCGCATTCCTGTATCTCTCATTTGAAGGTTATGATCCTGCTGGATTTTTCGCAAATCCTTTTTTGCATCTGTCCATGCTGTCATTTGTTGCTTTAGGGGAGCTAGGGCCTGAGATATTGAAGAGGTTGTGGGGGATGGTAATGGGAGGAGAGGGTCACTCGTTGTGTCAACTAGAGGAGGAAGGATTGGATTCATCCTCAGCATCCCGAGAGTCTGTTGGGTAATTTAGGGGATCCGAGGGAGGGTAGGAATACCACCGCTACGGGTTGCGAGGGAGTTAAGGGGAAGAGAAGCCATACTCGATGCTCAAAAGCTATCAACACGAAATGGTCTTTGAGCTCTACTAAATTGCACGGAAGGGGAAGTAGTAAGGTCCAGTTAAAGAGTCAGATATGTTGATCAAATTGATACAGGAAGGTCTACACAGTTGGGAGTCAGGTTGCAGGTCTAGAGGGTTTCCTTGGGAGTAGCCCTCGAGTAGACATTCTGGTTTCTGCTCTCCTAGTATCCACTGAGTTTACAGTGGTGCTCACTCTTGCATTCAGTCAAGCCTACGCAACTGGGTGCGGCATGGTAACGTTGGAAATTAAAAAGAGGGGACTTTTCATTAATAATAAGACTCCACCTAACATGTCACTGGAAATCATTGTATCATAGATCCAAGTAATTGGAAATTTCCTTTGACCCCAGCTCTGCTAAAGGGTTTTTCGACATGGGTGTTGAAGGTGGTGCAACAAGTGCCAAAGGTGACGAGAATTAAAATTATGAAAGAGTTTGTGGAGTGCCAAAAGGGCCGAGGTAGCCCAAGTGAAGTCGGTAAGGGGAAAAGGAAGGCGACAATATCCTCTAGTTGACCGCCGAGTAAAAGAGGAAGGAAAAAAAGGAGTGGAAAACATGCAAAATTTGTTGCATTCTTATAGTGAAAGTTCACCAGCAATGGTGATGGCTAACATTTTCAAATGGGAAATGGAACTGAAGAAGAAGGCACTAAGGGAATAGATAGAGGCAGAAGAATGGGAACCACTGGTAGTGGACCCTGGAAATACAAGAGGAAGGTTGACCATGTTCAAATAGGTCATCTAAACATATTGGATAATGACAAGACCCTAATACAGGAGGAAGGTTGACCATGTTCAAATAGGTCATCCAAACTTATTGGATAATGAAAAGCATACTAGAAAAAGCCATGACTGAAAACCATCAGTTGACAGAAGTGCCTAATTAGCAAGGGAAGCCACAAAAACAGGAAGAAGAAGCAAACCTCCCAGTGATCCAAATGTCAATATAGTTTGATAGTAGATAAAATCGTGTTGAACATGTGACTGGACATTCTCAAAACATTTCAATTTTGAATGATATATGATGTTGATCGGTGACCAACAAAACTGGTTTCCTAGAGAAAGTTGAGGTCACCAACACATATTTTTGTAAGCTACTTCATAGATGATTAAAAGAGAAATAATGAAAATTAAAAAAAAAATCACCTACAAAACATATAAATATCCACTGATATACTATTTTATAATTATAGTATCACTCAAAATAATAAGAATACAAACTCAAAATAATAAAAATGCAAGCATGTAAACCAAAACTGTGCATGTAAACCAAAACTATGCGTCCACAAAACCAACACTTTTGCGAAGACAAAATATAGAAAAGCTATTGGTTTAGAACTGGTTTAGGAGTCCTGTGAAAGATAATGAGGATCCAGGAAAATTTAGAGATGAAAGTTTCATGTGGACATCTGCTCGGTCGACATCGTATTTGCAGTATTTGCAGTATTTCATGCAGTATTTGCTCATTGTTCATGATGGCATAATTTTCCCTGCTACCAAAACGCTCTGTAAAATGTTTAACAGTCTGCCCTAGTATGATAAAATTGTTCAACTTTTCCTGTGTCCAATTCGCCTTCAGTGAATTGATATACTTTAACACTTGGGAGCCAGTAATGAAAAAAAGTGTGGACCTGATCACTGACCATCCGCACGTTTACTCTGTGAGAGAGAGGAGTAGTTCAAGGCCTTCATAGCTCTTTTCTCTCTAGTTCAATAAAATGAGAAAAGATATGTGCATGAGATTACTAGGGTTTGCCATTCCATTGCCTATAAACAATTACTTGTAATTCTGAGTGATATGGGTGTGTGCGTTTTACACTTTCTATGCTTCATTTGCGCCCTGCATTTTTCGTAAAATGAAGAATTATCTAATTTCGTGACTCCCAAATGTATTTTGTTAATTATTTTCTGCACCAAATTATTATAGTTTACATTATTGAATGCCAAAAATTTTTAGTCGACTGTGAAAACCATATTGAGTTCGAATTCTAATAAGATATGATATAAAAACTGATAGGATATAGTAAAAATTGCAATGAAAAAATATCAATCGAATAAAAATTCAAAAATACATATATCTATATATATTCCTCTAATTGTAATATTTTATTTTTAAATTTTTAGTATTCATTTTAAAATTTAAATAATTCTAATAATTTTAATCAATATAAATATTTTTAAAAACTATAATTTTCCATAAAATAAAAACCACACTTTTCCTTCCAAATTTTTAGTGAAAAAACTCAAAATTTCAATATAAAATCTCTCAAACCCACTATTTAGACTCGAATTCTTTTTTTCTTTAAAAAACTAACTATCAACCAGATTCTCAGTCATCCACACAATTTGCTACTTACCCTCTGAATATTGGTAATACGAGTCGGATAGTCTTTCTCAGATCCGTCAGAATGCTGGAAACTGTGTAACGAGTCATCCTAATCAAAGTAAAAATGGATGTCGTCATACGTCTATGATAGTCTTTCTCGGGTTCTCCAGGATTCGGTTTCTATGTTCTAATCTGTGTAACGATTCATCCCAGTCAAAGAAATGCCAACTTAAATCTTTAGTTGGCAGTGGAAATGCCAACTTAAATCAAAGGATCTCCTATACGAAGAAAAATTAGTTGTATGTGGAAGTGGCATTTCATGCAGCGCATGATCACTATCCAGAATGACGGATTTTATTAGTAATGAGGTGATATCGAAAATGTTCTTTGTCCGTATTGTAAGCCTTTAAACTGTTGCCTATGATAATAATCTTCTCAGGCGTCTAGTTTGCCTCTAGTACTCTGTTAGTGAGAGTAATTTCACAGTAAGGCTTATAAAAGAGCATGGGTCTATCCACTGTCCTTCTGTCATCTTCGTTAACAGAGAGACAATTGCAGTCGGAAGCGTTTATAGCTTCTTGTTCAACTGTTGACAGTACTGGATCGTACACCACGATATCATGCACCCATTCAAAATTTTCTCTCCACAAAATTGCCAAACATAACTGCATGTGATGAGCCTCTATATTAGTCTCGCTATTGTGATGAGCCTCTACATTAGTTTTGTTATTGGGATCCATCTCTCCCACGCCATAGAGAACGACGTGTAACTACGTGTAACTGTGAATGATGCAGGTCTGTGCTTCTCACCCTTTCTATTCGTGCTATCATTTCTGGGCTCTATATTATTAACGGGATTGTCGTCAATAATATATAGTGGTCGGCCTCCTCTCCATTATAATTGTTGGTTGTTATATATTAATTCACTTAAATTTTGTGTAGTATGGTTGTGTTAGTTAATGTCTAATATGCATATCGAAATATTAATATTATTATATTAACAACTGTATCTAAAAGGTGAAATGTACACTAAAGGAATAGAATATTGGGTGATTATCTTTCCACAAACATAGTTCACTCAATAGTTTAAACAAATTAAAGAATAATGTACAATATTTTGGTTCATTTTCTTTAACCATTTTAAGTATGGAATTTATACAGAAAAAGAAGATCTTCAGAATAAATCTTGAAAGCCTATATATATATGTGTGTGTGTGTTTTTCCACTTCAATTGAAAATTATTCAAGTTGCATGATAGTGGTGTCAATTTGCACCACTCCGTGCAGGTCCCTTCTTTTGTGAATACCTGGGAATGGGTGACCAGGGATTGAAATGTTCAACTACCTACCTCAATATTATTGTTACCATACATACAATTTGTGACTAGAACCATATGTGGAGAATATACATGCACATGCACTAGAAAATCACACAACATCTTCTTGTGTAAGTTCCACCAGATTGAGAGTAGATGTACATTGGAAGAAACTCCATGCGATTCTATGTGAAAGAATTTGAAAAGGAAATGGAAACACTAAATTTTACAGTCAGGAAGGGAGTTACTACACCTCGAAGCTACAATGAATTCATTCAACTATTTGTGTTTTGTGACAAAATATAATTTATTATATTTTTTCTTATGATTTTGCTTTTGTTTTTAGGAACTTGATGCACTTATAGGATAGATGACCATCACAAAAAAATAGTCCCTGAAAGTATAGTTTACACAACCTTTCTAACACTCAACTTTAGTGGTAGTAGTCTATTTGAAAAGATGAAAAAATCATTTTGTTCGTTTTTTCTTAATTTTTATGAACTCTTTCCCCACTTACTTGTGGCTTCTAGTTGTGGCTTCTAATAATTTATAGGATCTAAAATTAGTCTTGTGGCCTCCACAGAAAATAACTAAAAGCTAAAAAATATATGAAACTTGTTCCAAGCCCAAAAGAGCCCATGGAGCGTGTCTTGTACGGCTCGAAGACCATGATGGCCTTTAAAAAATGCAAACAAGAAGTCGGTAGGGTTTAATTCATAGTTGGGGGAACCCTAGTAGCCTCAGTTAATTCATGGAGACCAAATAGGAGAAAACAAAATTTAGTGTGAACTTGGAACTATGCAGACAAAAAAACTCCATTATGTTGTTAAATTCCAGAAGAATAAAAATGCTAACTTCCAGCACAAGGAAAGGATGTTATACCTATAGCGATGTGATGGATAGTGTTCAGACAAAAAATAATCTTGTTGAACAATAAGCAACCATTAAAAGGTGCACTAACGAAGATGTATGAAAATCAAAAGAAGAATCAAACCCTCTAAGCATCTCTGTGGCGAAGAAATAATTTGATAATTTGTAGAAGAGGGATAGCATAAACACTTTGGCTTTTGACAAACTATGCGAGAATGGTCACGATTCTTTGGTTCCTGGAGTTGAGAACTTAGAAATAATTCCATTGCATATGAGAAAATTAACCTTAAATGCATAAGAACAAGTATTGTTTTAATAAAAAACATTTGAGTTTCCATATACCTACACCCTCATTAATGTCCAACTGCAGAATGAGAACAGCGGGCCAGCCCAGCATAAGTTTTATTGCGAGATTTCGAGCCCAACCAGAAGGCTCGAGAGTGTGAATGGGAGTGGAAATGAAAATGGGTAGAGTAGTTACCATAAGGACTTGTCTTTAGTGCATTTTTTTGGAGTTTCTGGTGCTGAAATATCATAGAAAACATTGAGGGGAATTCTTGATTTGTGTTATTTAAAATGGCTTTTTGATTATAGACATAGATTCAGCACCCTACACCTCCCTAGGGAACTTCGATTATGCATGGATTACACATCAAACTTGTGATTGCAATGAATTCCTCCCAGATTTTAAAGAAATTTAATGAGAAATTTAATGGGAAAATCCACTAAAAATATATCTAAAAATTCACACTAAAAACAACTCGGTTACCCTAATGCTACTCATAAAATAAACCATCATATCAAACTCTACAATCCAGAACCAACAGACAACATTATAGTTAACCCTAAGTTGCATAATATAAACATCTAGTATTTCTAATTCCCTAGTTCGAAAAGGAACATGTTTTTATAATTATAACATTTCATACAATATAAATAAACCTTGCAATGATGCATAACAGGTCCAATGCACATAAATTAAAGTTTGATATGCCATGTCGAGACCCCAAGGGTTTAAGTTCTGAAGTTTTGAAATAAAATAAAAATTAATTTATGCATGGATCACACTTATTAACATATTACATAAACTTTGTTTAATATATCCAGAGGTCTCCATCAAGGGGACCCTCTTTCACATCTTTTAGATATATATATATATATATATATATATATATATATATATATATATATATATTAGCAGCTGAGGGTCTTGGTCGATTAATCAAAGCTCAGTTATCAAGAGGAAAACTTAAAGGAATGAACCTCTGGGGACCAGATATAACTCTCACACATCAACAGTTTCTAGATCACATTCTACTGTTTTGTCAGGCATCTATGAGGGAATCAAAGTCTATATTAAATATTCTAAAAATCTTCATGGAGGCATCAGGAACTCTGGTGAATAATGATAAATCAATGTCTATTTTTTCAATATTAATGATGCTACACAAATATTCCTAGCCCAGACGCTAGGCTTCACTGTTAGAACATTCCCCATGAAATATTTGGGTTTCCCGCTAAGTACAACCTCACTTAGAATCTTAGGAAGGAAGGACCTCCTCACTCGTCTGCAGAAAAGATTACAAAACTAGGCATTTTGAGCCTTGAATTTCCCTAGTCGAGTTATATTGCTAAAATATTTTCTTCAATCAATACCCGTTTATCAATTATCAGGGAGGGCGGCCCCAAACACAACATGTAACATAAGGTTATTTTTATTTTTATCTAAAATTTACTTTAACTATCCAACAAAAATTGATAAAAGAAATAATAACATAGATTTTTTTTATTTTAACACTCCTATTTCTATTTTGGTTTATTTTAACCAAGTCAAAATGTTTACACGACATTACAACATAACTTCCACATTGGATTAGAGAGGCCGAAATTGCATTTCCAAAAGAATTAATTAAAGGAACGTGCTAATGAAAAATTGGAGGGAAATAAACAATATTGAAAAGTAGAATGGTTTTTATGTACAAGTATTTGGAAAGGAATAATGATTTAATTAAAAAACAACATTGAAACCAATAGATATTATTGAATAAAAAATAAAGATGATTTAATTAGTGATTATACATTTGAACATATTCCAAGCTGGTTTAGGTCGAGTGTGATGGTGAAAATTTGACGGGTTTTTGGGTCGTAATTGATATGACATAGCTGTAATAGAGTTGCCCTTCTATTTCTTTGTTCTTCTTGATCAAAAGCATTTGGGTCATCCACATATATAAATAAAATGACTTAGCTTCATCATATAATCACTAATAAGAATGGATGCATCATTATCTGCTCCACTTTCAGGATTAGGGGTAACATATTTTCTCATGTCTACGCAAGCTAGAATCAAAAGGTCTTGGGGTAAACATGGAATTACACCGATCCTTCTCAGAAATATTGATCACAAGCATGCCATGAAAATTCATTATCTAGTACGCCCATGTTGAACCGATGTCGATGGGGACTATAATCTGTCGAATATTGGGCACAACTATGGGATCCCCCAATGCCATAGCATTTGTTTGCCTCATCTTGGGCTTAGAGGGGAAAATGATGTCTACACTAACCATTTGATGGATTTCCTCCCATAATAAGACTATTGTGTCACTAAAATCAGTAATAAAGTTTAGTAGGTTGCTATGAATGGGTGATATTGTCACTTTGTTAACAAAATGGCCATCCTCTCTTACAACAAATATAAGACGTATTTCACGAGCAATCTCTCGATGCAACACCACAATCGTAGAGTTCTCTAAACTGTAGGAATAAATATTAAACCTAACAATGAGGAGAAGTAAACTAATTTTTATTGATTTTAAATTATGACTCAATAGCATGTGGAAACCTATGAAATCCGCTGACCATTGGCACTTCAAAATTGCCGGGGAAAAACTATGTTTGTATCTTATAGAGAATGGTGTAATTTTTCAATTCAAAGACCTTAAACTGTCTGTCGAGCAAAACAATCATAGTTAAAATGGATTCAAGTGAGAGAAAAAGGAACTTTGTTAGTTACAACAATGCAATCGCAGATTTCTCTAACCTGCACGAATCAACCTTAAACTTAATAATGAGGAGAATAATACTAATTGTTATTGATTTTACATTATAAATCAATAGGATGTGTAAATCTATGAGATCCACTGACCGTTGGCACTTCAAAATTACAAAGGAAAAGCTTTGTTTCTATTTTATAGAGAATGGTGTAATTTTTCATTTCAAAGACCTTAAATTGTCTCTCAAGAAAAAGGATCATAGTTCAAATGGATTCAAGTGAGAGAAAAAGGAACTTTGATAGTTCCCAAACCATAATCATAGAGTTATCTAACCTACGTGAGACAATATTAAACTTAACGATGAGGAGGAGTAAACTAATTGTTATCGATTTTACATTATGAATCAATAGGATGTGGAAACTTGTGAAATCCGTTGACCATTGGCACTTCAAAATTGCCAGGGAAAAACAATATTTTTATTTTATATAGAATTGTGTAATTTTTCAATTCAAAGACCTTAAATTGTTTGTCGAGAAAAATTATCGTAGTTAAAATGGATTCAAGTGAGAGAAAAAGTGTTTACACCTAATCCTAAGGGCTTGGGCGAAATTGTATATTAGTGTAAAATAGGAAATAAGGAATTCTAAAAGACATTGAGAAATTAATCCCAATAGTCTCACCTCCATGTATATATTCATTAGCACCCTCAATCAAATCTCACGGTTCATTTGTGGAGTTATCTCATGGCCTGACATGGTATCAGAGCGAGCTCTTTTTTTTGCCTCCTTTCCCTTGTAACTCCCTCCATTCTGAAAAATTGTCCTTGTTATGTATCTTTTTCCAGATTTCCAACCTTTTTCATATTCCTACAAAATAATTACATTTTTTTATTGCGTTCAAAAAAAAAATCGACCCTGCGTTCAATTTTTTTTTGTTTTGCTACATTTTTTTAAGTTTTGTTGTTGTCTCCACATCACTGCTTCTCGCAACTCTACATCACATCGCAACTCGGCCCATCGACTAGCTTCTCTAGACTCTTGCAGAGTCTCGCAACTTCTGTTTCGGCTCCTCCGTAGAGTCCCACACAGTCTCTCAGCTACTACTCTAGCTCCTACACCCTTCGCGCATCACCCCCTCGGTGTTGTCCACAACTACTCCCTCCTTCCTCCACTCTTCCCTGCTCCCCTCCCTCCTACCTCCCGCTCTCCCTCGCTCCCCCACCATGGGCTCCCCTCCCTCCACTCCCTTCTCCCCTCTCCCCCTACTCCCTCCTCCACCCTTCCTCCACCCTACCCCCTTCGGCCCCCCTTTGTCGTCCTCCCTCCACCCTAACCTCCCCCTATTGCAAATCCCCAGGTCAGAACTCCTGAATTCTGACCTCCCAAAGGTCCCACATCCCCTCTACAAAAAAAAAAAAAATTACAAAAAAAATTGTTTTACCAGAATTGACTTTTTTACAACATAACACATTTTTTACACCATAATTGAGTTTTTTGTATAAAATTATATTTTTTACACCAAAATTGAGATTTGGCAGTAGAATACATTCTTTTACACTAGAATAGAATATTTTTCTAGTAGACTACATTTTTTTAAAGTACATATTTACAATGAATTCTCTCATATCTATTGTGGGAGTAGTTCTCTCATATCTAGAAATGATAACTATCCTGATAACTATCCTGAGAGGAAATTGTGAAGGAGAAGGATAAAATCCACTACCAAAGCCCACCTCAAACAATGAGATTACCATTTGGGAAAACACGAATTGTAAGGTCTATGCCTTGATTGCAGGTTCTGCAAATGAAGAGGTGAGTCACCATATTACACTATTTTCAAATTCCTACGAGGGCTTGAGGAAATTAAAAGAACTCTATGACTGAAATTCAAAACTGGAAAATTTTCAATTAATGATTAATTTGTTCATCCTTGAATAGAAAAATTATGACCCTCTTGCTTTAGCATTAGGAGTAAGATCTATCGCACATGTCATTAAAAATATTGGTGTAGAAGTTTACATACCTCTCATATATTATGTTAAAGCGTTTTATCCTATTTACTCACATTACCTTGAGTCATTGCAAGAAAGTGGAAACCTCATGAATATCACCTTTGATTCCCTTGAGAAAAAGTTTGCAGAAAGAGAGAAGGATTTTGGAAAGAATACAACCCAAGAAGATGTATGTTTCGCACATAGGGAGAAGAATCATGCTCAATATTCTTCCAAAGGAAGTGGTGGCCGAAGAGGAAGAGGAAGATGAAATTTTAGAGGAAGGTGGGGTAGATAATCTCAAAGTGAAAATTATGATCTTCATTACATACACTACAATAAAAATTGGGATGACTCATCTACATGTAAGCCACCTTGGGACATAATTGAGCAGCAAAGAAATCAAGAGAAAGGTAAAAATCATGACAAGGAAAACGTAAAGCACTTGAATCCTCTCATTATGGTGTAGTACATTGTAACATTGGAGTAACTGGAGACTTTTTTGATGCTTCACTTACTTCTTGGAGAAATGATTGGTTGCTAGATTCAAGAGAAACATGTCACATGACTATTAGAGAAGTTTTTTTTTTGAAGAATTTACTGAAAATATTGATGGAGCAGTATGCTTTGTAGATAAATCTAAACTCAAGCCATCAGGGCTTGTGATAGCAGCCTAAAGCTACTAATACCCACATTCTCCATTATATATGCATAAAAAAATGCATGGTTCATTCTTGTACCAAAATCATTCTCATATTTGGGCAAATTCTAATGCGAAAGCTTTACCTCTTCATAAAATTCACATTTTCAAACTATATGAAAATACCCACCTTATTCACATTAAGACAAAATACTTGTCATATTCATGTTCTATAACCAGACCTCAAACAAAGGTAACGTTTATAAGAAGAAGCTTACTTTTTTATATCCTATGGTGATACGGAAACCATATAAGAAAACCCATCTCATGAGTGTTGAATTAATATTTCAAACCTTCAAATAAAACCCATAATATAATCACATAATAGCCCATGCTACCAGCTCACCTTTAACAATTCCTATGGGTAATTTCTCTTAATACCATATTAAATATTTCTTTAATATGCCTTCCACTAATCTTTATTCAATGCGCTCACCAATCTAATGCGATTTGGCCCCACAATTCATTTATGTATATTCGAGCCATTTGAACGTTTCATACTTTGGTTTAAAAACCAAATATCAACATAAACAATTGATTCGGGTCCCACAACATATTCAACGTACCTATTCATTAACCTTCACGCATCTTGAAGATGCAAACACCGTTGGATCTCCGACGATCCCGATCGGATGGAAATCACATTCATTCAACCTCCAAAATTTATCGCACAAAACTCACATGAAACAAATGGTTTTTAAATATCATCCAGGCTACGTGTCAGCTGCTAGAGTGTATCGCGTTCAATTACAATAAAACCACTTACCATCCTAAGGCCGCACGAAAACTATTTATGGTTTTCGGAAACCCGCCTTCACGGTTCTGTCTTCTGTGGCTCACAGTTCCATTTCCAATTCTTTGGCGTTGTTCACTGTGATGCTATTCATGGTTCCACTATTCCTTGACTCTTAATTCCATTTTTAACTTTTCAATATAGCCTCTCCTCATATTTAGTGAAACATTTAAACAATCTGTTGGTTCATTTCGTTGCACTGTGACTCCACCTCCATCGTTCTGTTTTCGCGATATCTTCAACCCTCTTTGCCATTCATCCCATACATGGATTTAACCTCTCTATCCAATTGCTGTGATTCAAATCCATCTATATGAATACAATAAAATCCCCAAATTTGGCTTCAAAACCCAGACCTCTCTTCACTATGAATACACAACAGAGTGTGTAATCAAACCCTCGGATCTCAGTGTACTGTACATACACAAAAAAATGTGTATTTTCTCCTTGAAATGCTTATACGATATCGATTTCAATTTATAAATGCATCCAGGCCAATATTTATCTCTCAATTTAGAAGTCTAAGCCTTTCCTCAATGGCATCAATCCATTCTATGATCGATTCCCACAATTTCACAATCACAATTAACACAGCCTCATACATTCAACTAGTCTTATAGCTCAATATAAAATGGACAAACTTTATCTTATTCTATCAATTTCACCTATACACCATATAACTCAGAAATGGATTACAAACTCAGAAAATTGAGGTCTTGTATCAACACATAATATTTACATAAGAAATTCATTCCTCTGGCTTGATCCTCTATATCATTGGCCTTCTTCCTCTACGGCCCGTAGGCTTACAATTCAAACCCTACTTCCTCAATTCTACTATATATTCCAAATATGTCTTTTATGCCTTTGAGGCTTACATTTTATACAAAAGGTCCTAAAACTATTTTTCGTTTCAGTTCCTCCATCTTCTCAACAAAATCCTAAATATCTTCTAAGTCCTCACTTGACTCAACTAATCCCTAAAGATCCTCTTTCATCCTAAAATCATGAACCAATTCTAACTTAGGATTTATAATTAATTCCAAAATCTCTCAGTCCCTATGCACTCTCAACTAGCCTAGTTCTCTCGTGTTCTCCAACATTCGAGAACATTTACAAAATTCCTCACAATATTTAATTAATTTTCATTAAAATCACTCAAATCATTACATAAGAAACCAACTCCCTTGAAAACACAAAACCCCTAAGTCTAGTAAAATACAAGGAATTTTCTTGAGCCTAATGCCCCCGCATCAGACTCCCAAGGTCAAAAATAATCATGATCTCCTGATCATGTGCTTTTAATCTTTTCCTCCTGGATCCCATACTCTATTTTGTTGTTGTCCAATAGCTGCATTATTCTTCAACTGCACTTTTCCAGGCTTCTATACTTTATTCTGCATCTTGCTACTTGCTATGCTTTCATATTCTGTTCTTTTTTTTCCTTTGTTGTTGTTACTTTTCTTCCTTGCTGCTATATTTTTCTAAGACACCTTCATAATCAACTTCGTTATGTTTTCAATCTCTATGTCCAGTTTATCTTCTGTCTAGAAATTACTTTGTCTTCTACTGCTGCTTTCAATTTCTGTTGCTGCCAATACTGCTGCTTTTGTTGTTTTTGTTGTAGATGTTGATGCATATGTTGCTGTAGCTGCTGTCGATGTTGCCTCCTCCCAAACTTCCTAAATATCTCTTAAGATATCTCCCTCTGCAACATTCTTCTTCTTCTCACTACCTGCAAATTCACTTTTAAAAAATGAATTATCATTTGATTCTTTAACTGCAGTAACATACTCATTCAGTCTTCTTTGTATACTAGTAAGCATAATCAGATTTGACAAACTAGTATCTTCTCCTGCTTCTTTCATAACTTCAGGAATTTCCACTTCAGTGTCTGGAATTCCTTTCTCTTGTTCAAATGTTTCCAGCAAACATTTCATCCATTTCCTTTGAACTTATTTCCTCTCAAACACATCATCAATATGTTGCAATTTAGTTTCAGCATAACCTTCTTCTTCCTTGACAATATTCAGTAATTGTCCATCACCTCCTTGATTGATTCTGGGAATCAATTCAAATTCTTCAACCACTGTATCTTCATCCTTTATCAAAAGAGAATTTTGATTCTCCATCACTGTGGTAGTTCTAAAAGTCCGTCCCAGAGTCTTCTCTTGGCTAATCAGACAAGCCAACTCCCCCTTGTCATCAATAATAACAAGTTCCTTCGTATGAGACATGACTGTCTCACCTTCCTTGTAGATGCTCTCCTTATTAAATAAGGAATCTATGGTGTCCTTCTTCTGCAACAGTTCATCTTCATTCAAGACAACTCCAAATGATGGATTGTCTTCTGCAACACCTGTAAACACAGTCAAATTGTCAATTTCAAAATTACAAGACCCAATGGTCTCATTTGTTGATCCAGTCACCAAATCATCTTTCTGCCGTTCCAAGTCTCTTTCAAGACTCAGAAAATATCCACTATCTTTCTTCCCAACTTCAAAAGTTATCTCCATTGTACCAATCACCTTAATAGAATGATGATCCTCTACTATGTTTCCAGCTAACATAGTTTCCTTTTCATTAAATTATCTGAAAATTTTCATTTGTTGTCCTTATTTGCCTGCATAATTAACACATGAATTATCAGTATTAAAAATACAAGGTTTCAATACCTCTTCCTCCTCTGGCAACACTTCAGTATGCTGCTTTGAGTTTTCTTCCAAATGTTTTGTCAGCACATCAGTATGTTGATTTAAATTCTCCATGAGACTGTCAGCTAGTCTCTCCTTCTTATCATCTGTTTCATGAATGTTTCTCTGCTCTGGCTCACAATAATGAACTTCTTCAATTTTTTTAAATCATTCTTACATCCTTATCCTCTATTTTCTGACTATTATTCATGAAAATTTATCTGTCTTGCTTCTTCAACAATTTATCTTGTGTATAGATCCTCTTATTTTCTGATTCTCTTATCTAAAGATCTAATTTTCTATATAATTCAAAAATTTCAATTGGCGTAGAACTTGGAAACTTCACACAACTTTCCATACCTTCATTTGTTGTTGACAAATCACCAAATGGTCCTTCTTCCTCTGTTTCAATATTCTATTGAATATTTTCATGATACCCTTATGTCTTCATTTCTTTTTGGAGATCTTTCTATCTTAGCATTGATCTGAACATATTTCAGATTCAACTTCTTCTCCTTAACAAACTTGAAAGTTTTTTCATCATCCTGTGATGTACCTGCAATCATACACAATTCATTAGTATTAAAAACACAAGACTTTTCAGTCTCGTTTGCTTCTTCAAGAATTTCTCATTGACCATTTTTGCATGTGGAATCCTCAAATTCCATCTTTGAATCAAACAATATGAGTTCTTCCTTCCATAAGGCAATCTCCTTTTGCCTCCACTTCATTTGCAATGGTTTCCAGATTACCATCTTTCCCTTTAGTGGAAAGATCCATCCTCCTCTTTGGTTTTCCTCTTCTTGTAGCCATTCCTTTAGTACCTCTAGTTGTAATCTCATCACTTCAATTTCTCTTTCTCTATCCTTCATCTTATCTCTGTGGCAAATCTTTAGAACCTCTTCTCTGATCCTCCATGATGATATTCTTCATGATATTTTCACTCAATATGAGTTTCACTAAGCCTCTGCAACAACAAGCTCTCTCTGTTGCCACTTACCTCACCAATCCCCTCTCTAGACTTGGTCTTTTGGCAAGCACTGGTTCTCTATCTCTAGAACCTCTTGAGCACTCTCTTCTGCTCTCTCTAGGCTTATATCATCAACTCACCTTCACTTGAGAACACTTCAGTTGTTCTCCCTATCCAACCTTTAGCTGGAATATTTAGGTTCGCTGCCATGATCATCAAAATCTTTGTCTTCATCTTATCTACAACCATAATTCTGCAATCACAATTGTTAAACTAGATTAAAATTACGTCACCTTCAAGATCCCTACATGACCTTGTTCTCTTCATTCACTTTGGACTGTCTTCATTTATTTCTGCAAATGCCTGTTCGCTTCAATTCTCTGTATCTACTTCTTATCAGATTTAGAATCTGATCTCCTCTTATTTTATCATCACACATGCATTAAAAAAAAAACTTTAACTTTCAAAAGAGTTTTTCCAGCTTTGATACCACTTGATAGCAGCCTAAAACTGCTAATACCCACATTCTCCATTATAGATGCATATAAAAATGCATGGTTCATTCCTTTACCAAAATCATTCTCATATTCGGGCAAATTCTAATGCGGAAGCTTTTCCTCTTCATAAAATTCACATTTTCAAACTATATGAAAACACCCACCTTATTCACCTTAAGACAAAATACTTGTCTTATTCATGTGCTAAAACCAGACCTCAAATAGAGGTAACCTTTATAAGTGGAAGCTTACTTTTTTATATCCTATGGTTATACCAAAACCATATAAGAAAACCCATCTCATGAGTGTTGAATTAATATTTCAAACCTTGGAATAAAACCCATAATATAATCACACAATAGCCCATGCTACCAACTCACCTTTAACAATTTCTATAGGTAATTTATTTTAATACCATATTAGAGATTTCTTTAATATGCCTTCCACCAATATTTATTCAATGTGCTCACCAATCCAATGCGATTTGGCCCCACAATTCATTTATGTATATTTGAGCCATGCGAACGTTTCATACTTTGGTTTAAAAACCAAATATCAACATAAACAATTGATTGAGGTCCCGCAACATATTCAATGTACCTGTTCATTAACCTTCACGCAACTTGATGATGCGAACACTGTTGGATCTCCGACGATCCCGAGCGAATGGAAATCACATTCATTCAACCTCCAGAATTTATCGCACAAAACTCACACGAAACAAATGGTTTTTAAATATCGTCCAGGCTACGTGTCAGCTACTAGAGTGTATCGCGTTCAACTCCAATAAAACCACTTACTATCCTAAGGCTGCGCGAAAATTATTTATGGTTTTCAGAAACCCGCCTTCACGGTTCCATCTTCTGTGGCTCACAGTTCCATTTCCAATTCTTTGGCGCTGTTCACTGTGATGTTATTCACGGTTCCACTATTCCTTGACTATTAATTCCGTTTTTAACTTTTCAATATAGCCTCTCCTCATATTTAGTGAAACATTTAAACAATCTGTTGGTTCATTTCGTTGCACTGTGACTCCACCTCCATCGTTCTGTTTTCACGATATCTTCAACCCTCTCTTTCATTCATCCCATACATGGCTTTAACCTCTCTATCCAATCTCTGTGATTCAAATCCATCTTTATGAATATAATAAAATCCCCAAATGTGGTTTCAAAACCCAGACCTCTCTTCACTATGAATACACAACAGAGTGTGTAATCAAACCCTCGGATCTCACTATACTATTCATACACAATAGAATGTGTATTTTCTCCTTGAAATGCTTATACGATATCGATTTCAATTACTAAATGCATCTAGGCCAATCTTTATCTCTCAATTTACAAGTCTAAGATTTTCTTCAATGATATCGATCCATTCTATGATCGATTCCCACAATTTCATAATCACAATTAACATAGCCTCATACATTCAACTAGTCCTATAGCTCAATATAAAATTAACAGACTTCCTCTAATTCTATCAATTTCACCTATACACCATATAACTTAGAAATGGAGTACAAAATCAGAAAATTGAGTTCTTGTATTAACACACAATATTTACATAAGAAATTCCTTCCTTTGGCCTGATCTTCTGTATCATTGGCCTTCTTCCTCTACAGCCCGTAGGCTTACAATTCAAACCCTACTTCCTCAATTCTACTCTATATTCCAAATCTGTCTTTTATGCCTTAGAGGCTTACATTTTATACAAAAGGTCCTGAAACTATTTTTCTCTTCAGTTCCTCCATCTTCTCAACAAAATCCTAAATATCTTCTAAGTCCTCACTTGACTCAAATAATCCCTAAAGATCCTCTTTCATCCTAAAATCATGAACCAATTCTAACTTATGATTTATAATTAATTCCTAAATCTCTCAATCCCTATGCACTCTCAACTAGCCTAAGTCTCTCATGTTCTCCAACATTCGAGAACATTTACAAAATTCCTCACAATATTTAATTAATTTTCATTAAATTCACTCAAATTATTACATAAGAAACCAACTCCCCTGAAAACACAAAACCCCCAAGTCTAATAAAATACAAGGAATTTTCTTGAGCCTAATGCCCCTACATCAGCTTGGCACAATCAGACTTAAGTTTCCAGGTCTTCCATACAATCTTCTACATGAGGTTTTATACCTCCCTAAGAGAAAATTTTTGTCCTTGGTCCACATCTTCCAGGAAGGACACTCCATTAACATGTTTGATAGAAAGGTTGAGGTCAAAAAAGCATCAGATCGCTCACCTGTCATGAGAGGAATAAAATAATGAAGACTCCTAAAGCTACAAGGTACCTCTAGTCAAGCACAAAACTTTGCATTCAGTTCTCATCATGATGAAGGTACATTTTCATCAAGTATTTTATGGCATGATATATTTTGACACTTAAACTATGAAAACCTTTGATTGTTGAAGAAAAATGGTCTTACTGGATTGCCTACAATTCCTAGGAAACTTAAGCAATGTGATGCTTGTATTCTAGGAAAGTATAGTTAATAGTCCTTTCATGATTCACATTCCAAAGCACATAGAAAAATTGAGATTATTCATTCAAATTTATGTGGCCCCATGCTTTTTTCTTCTGCAAATGGAAATAAATATATGATGAAATTTCTTGATGATTACACCAGAATGTGTTGGGTTTACTTATTGAAGAACAAATTCGATGCTTTTGAAACATTCAAGAATTTTCATGCATGGATTGAAAATGATGCACACACTCGTATTGGCTCTTTACAAATTGATAATGGAAAATAATACACTTCAAACAAATTTGAAAACTATCTTCGCCAATATGGGATCAAACATCAAACAATCGTGCCCTATAATCCCTAATAGAACGTTGTAGTTGAAAGAATGGACAGGAAAATTTTAAATATGGTTTGCTCCATGATGTTTTTCAAGAATTTAAAATTGATGTTTTTGGCTGATGCAGTTCTATGTGTCGTGTGCATAAAGAATACGTGTCCTTCTAATACAATTAGAAATAAAACTCCTTATAAAATGTGACATGGCCACATTCCTTCGGTAAAGCATTTCGAGGTCTTTGTGTCCTCCTATTATGCTTTAATACCTAAGGTACAAATAAATAAACTTGGTGCTAGAAGTTGAAAATGTATCTTCTTGGGGTATTCCAATACCTCCAAAGGATATTGTCTCTATGATGAAGTCAATAAGAATTTTGTAGTATCTAGAGATGTCATATTCCTTGAATCTCCCAAAACTGATGATGTTATTGAGCAGAAACTTGATAACTTAGATAGATTCACACATGAGAAGTTATTTCAAGAATTTGATAATCAGATTCGACATCTTGAAGGGGTGGTTCCTATATTGAATCAATATGTTGAATCATCTTCTGAAGCACTTTTTCCCCCACATGAAGAACCAACCATGGATGACACCTTGAATGATGTTATTAACATAATTGGGAGATAGAATCTTGATTCAATCTCAACTCAGTCAAATGAGCAGACTGGGCCATCTCAGAAAGGTCCTCCAAAATTGTTGACAAAGACGCTGGAAAATGTTCATCATGATGAGGTTGGAAATTCAGGAACAAGAAGTTCAACCATGAAAAATGGAGGTGATGTAGATGATTTTGATTCACCTATTGATATGGATGTTGCTTATAATTGTGAATTTAATTTTTCTACAGATCTTGAACAAAATTCCTTCAAAGAAGTGATCTAGGTGGCTCCAGTGACACACACAAGATAAAGAGGACTAAAAGATTAAAGTGTTCAGAATGATTTCGAATTAGGACCAGAGCATATATCTCATATTCGTAATTGTAGTGGTGTGAACAGTTCGTCAAACTGAGCTCCTATGGGAAATTTAGGAGTGATCAAAGTTTTGGGTTGACTTGGTGACTTGGCAGCCTTAAGGAGGCAATAATTTTTCTAGAACTTGGCCACCGGATTCTGGCCAAACCTGGCTGGATTCGAGGAAAATTTGTGGGATGGTTAAATTGACTCCTTCAATTAATTTTCAAAAATTCTAAAACAACCAGATTATTGTTAAAATAACAAAACAAAAAAATAGTTTGGTTGCGTGCCATTGCCCTTCCAAAAACAAATCTGCATGACTTATATATATTAAAAAAAGAATTGTTTGGGTTGTAGGGCCATGACCCCTGCCGAACCGCACAGCACGGATCCATGTTGAGTACACATAAATAGTTTCAATAGGGGGTGGTCCACTGGTGGTGGACCCGACCCTCCCCACTCCACATGGCACGTATGTAACTAAAGGTTCCAACAGTTGTCGAACCTGTCGGACTTACTAGCCAGCCTGTTCGTCGGCAGAACCACACCTAGACAACAAAATAACACATTCCATATATTACATACGCCCCAAATATATGTTAACACATATATGTGCCAACGACAGCTGGCAGAAGATACGGTGGGCAGGCCACCCAATATGGGCCCAACCAATTGCAGTTAAAATTTTGTTGTTAAATAAAACAAAATGAGGGAATTTTAGGAGGGTCAAGATTTGACCCCCCGACCTCTCCTCTAGAAAAATCAGCTTTTATCCAATTGAACCAACGACATTTTTGTAAACTCTACCAGCAACTCTATCATATAAACCTTCATTTCTACAATGCGCCCAAGAGATGGAGAGGCGGAGCACGCACAGATTTCGAGGTTTAATATTTATTTAACTATAGGTGTTGTGAAACCATGAGCCCAGAAAGAGGCAGGTGGAACCTTGATTGAGCCCAACCTTCAGGAGGGCAAAATATTGACAATGTCCAAATGAGACAAATTTTATGTTATTTTTGCATTGTTCGACGCCATGAATCTGATGGCGCATTCATATTCTTCATTTGAGATTTATATTTTTCAGTCATTTTTTGAAGTGAAGTTGCAGGTGTGAGTTTTCAGCGAGTGAGCGGTCAATTTCACATGTTTCGATGCCACAATTGTGATGGTAATTTCAGATCCAGCAATGCAGCAACCCATTCTCCAGTCATATTTAGCTTAAGGTATATGATGAGTTGATTTCATGTACTTCTTTGTTCCTGAGATGCATAGTGTTGTATAGATCCCTGTTGATGTATGAGTTGTGGGAACTTGTCTTGTTTTGTTAGTGATGTACTTTCTGTCATGGACTTGTATTAGGTTGAGATCCTTTGATGCCATATTGGTGGGATACTGAAAGTCTTTATGTGTGAGCTATTGTCATACTGATAGGAGTCCTTTTTTTTGCATGAGAGTTCTGCAGTGGAACATCTCATAGGGAGGTCTAGCCACTCCTACATGAGGGAATTTTCCTTGTATGTCAGAGAAACACATCCATGTACATCGTATTCTTATAGCACTTAATGCAGCAGCCTGCACCATCTTGACACTGAGACCCGGAGATGTAGTCCCTCCTGGACGAACTCCATTATCAAACAACGTGTTCTTATGATTACTAATATTGACATGTTATATTCCTCTTCTTTACATCATGCAATTATTTATTCATGTTCACTGACGCTTTAATTATATTGAAATTTTAACACCATCAGCCAAAGTAAAAGGTATTTGTTAAGGGTATCAAGAATTTACACTGGATCAAGTGGTATCGGAGCAGGTCTTCTTACTGATTTGATTGCAAGCGTGAACTATTGAACGTTCATTGAGTTGAGCCATGGAGAATGTTAAGGACATGTACGAGATAATTCTCAGGGTGTCCGATAAAGCGGACATTTTGTACGAGGCTTATGAAAAGCAAGTAGTAGAGAACGATGACCTGAAGAAACTCCTATAAGTAGAGAAGGCATAAAAACATCAATTGTAGCTTCAGATGCAAGCCATGACAAAGGCGTTGGATGAATTGAAGCACAAAAATGAAATTCTTCAAGTAGATCATGATGCATGGAAGGCACTCCTATGGGAAGAGAAGGAGGAGAAGCAGCAGTTGTAGCTTCAGTTGCAAGCCATGACAGAGGCGTGGGAAGAATTGAAGCACAACAATGAAATTATTCAAGCAGATCATGACGCATTGAAGTCATTCCTATAGGAAGAGAAGGAGGAGAAGCAGTAGTTGAAGCTTTAGCTACAGGCCGTGACAAAGGCCTTAGAGGAAGTGAACCAAAACGAAGGCTTACATAAGCCTTCTTCACCAATTTCGCAATCGACAGCTAAGCTAAACAGTGTTGATTTCTCTTCAGTTTCTTCACATGATATCATTTTGGTTGGAAGCATGGAGATACCCATTCTGGGAATGGGCATGAGACTCCTCACCAAGATGGGCTATAGAGGAGGTGGACTTGGCAGTCGTGGCCAAGGCATAACCCAACCATTGGAGGTTTTGCAACGACCTCACTATGCAGGCTTGGGGTACACTGAAGAAGGATGTTCAAAGGACATCAAGGGAAAACTAATATTTATGAACTCTCCAGGGAAGAGGAATGATGGGGACACTTCACCATCATTCCATGGTAGTGCATGTTGTAGTGAAAGAGCTGAGGCGAGCTCCCATCACCATGATTGCACCAGAGATCACCCGAGAAGGTATAATAAATCTCATTATTCTAGACTGAATTTTGATTATAAGAATGTTGATAACCATGGTAGTAAATCATAGCCTCACAAAACGTGCCAATTTTGTGGTTTACATAAGCATGTGATTTCCAAATGTTGGAAAATGATGGCAGCACAAAGGAGGATAACGCATGGAAATCCTTCTCCTCGATAGGAAAAGAAATCGGTTAAGCAAGTTTTGAGCAAAAATACCTTTTGCACCCATTGCGACCGAAGTGGCCAGCAAAGAGCCACATGCTGGAGAATCCATCCAGAGCAAGAACTTAAAGACAAAGCGCCCGTGCATACACCAGTTGAAAGAGTTGATCGACAAGCAAGTTCACCACAGGGAAATGATCCACTCACTTTGATAAGTGAGAGATGGTTCTTCTATATTATTATTTTTTAAATATGTTAGGTTGTCATGGCCAAGTTTGTAAATCATTTGTCACATTTTTAATTGTGAAAGTGATGGTGTGTTTTCCATCACTTTTTCAAGCGACAATCATGTTTTTTGGCTTTATTTTATAAGTCGTGTGTTTCATTTCTTTCATGTAAAAGTGATGATTTGTCTTCCATCACTTCGAAATGTGACGATGATGTTGTTGGCCTTGTTTTATGTGTTGTGTGATGCATTTATTTCATGTAAAAGTGATGATGTGGTTTCCATCACTTCGAAATGTGACGATGATGTTGTTGGTCTTGTAATGATACCTGGGGTATGATTCCCTTTTGATGTAAACTTGACCACCAAGTACATATTATAAACTCATGGCAAGTATGGGAGATTTTTTGGGTCATATATTGGTCAGTTGAGCCTGTAATTTGTAGGGGGTTGTACTACAAGTTTGCAGAAGAGGCATGTGCCATTTCATCACTTGTGGCTCCAAAGGATGCATGTGAAGGAGAAGGAAGGGTGAATTTTTCAGGACGCTTGTGGTGCAAACATAGCACACATTAGTGCAGATTATTTTTTATGCTTTTGGAGGACCAGAAGTTCCTTAGTGGGGAGGATTGATTTAGGTGGCTCCAGCAACACACACAGGACAAAGAGGACTCCAAAATAAAAGTGTTTAGAATGATTTTGAATCAGGACCAGAGCGTAGATCTCGTCGTCTTGATCACAGCGGTGCGAGCGGTTCGTCAAACTGAGATCGTATGCAAAACTTAGGAGTGATCAAAATTCTCAGTTGACTTGGTGACTTGGCAGGCTTAAGGAGGCAAAAATTTTGTTGGAACCCAGCCACCAGATTCCGACCAACCACGGCCAGATTCCAGATGAATTTTTGGGATAGGTAAATTGACTCCTTCAGTCAATTTTTCAAAATTATAAAATGACCAGATTATTGTTAAAATAACAAAAAAAAAATATTAGTTTGGTTGCACACAAGCACCCTCCCAAAAACAAATCCACATGACTTATATATATTAAGAAAATAATTGTTTGGGCTGGCAGGCCATGACCTCGCCGGACCACACGACATAGAGCCACATCGAGTACACATAAACAATTTTAATGGGGGGTGGGCCATCAGTGGTGGACCCGGTCCTCCCCACTCCACATGGCATGTATGTAACTAAAGGTTCTGACGTGTGTTGAACCCACTCGGCTTAATAGATGGTCAGTCTGCTTGCAGAACCACACCCAAACAAAAAATAACACATTGTATCTATTCCATATGCCCCATATATATGTTAACACATATATGTGCCAGCAACAACTGGCAGGAAATATGGTGGGCGAGCCACCCATTTCGGTCCCAACCAAATGTAGTTAAAAAAATTTTGTTACATAAAACAAAACACGACCATTTTAGGAGGGTCAGTATTTGACCCCCCTTGACCTTTCCTCCAACAAACTCTACTTTTATCCAACTACACCAATGACATTTTTGTAAGCTCTGCCATCAACTCTATTAAATAAACCTTCATTTCAGTAGTGCGCCGAAATAATGGAGAGGCGGAGTGTGCACGGATTTTGAGGTTTTATATTTTTTTGATTGCAAGTGCTATGGAACCATGAGCCCAAAAAGAGGCAGGTGGAACCTTGATTGAGCGCAACCTTCAGGAGGGAAAATTTTTTATAGTGTCCAATGGGAAAAATTTTATGTCATTTTTTCACTATTCGATGCCACAAACCTGATGGCGCATTTAGATTTTTTATCTGAGCTTTATATTTTTTAGTCACTTTTTCGAAGTGAAGTTGCAGGTTTTATTTTTCAAAGAGTGAGCAGTCGATTTCATGCCTTTGGATGCCACGATTATGATGGTGATTTCATATCCAGTAGTGTAGCATGCCATTCTTTAGTCATCTTTAGCTTGAGATATATAATGAGTTGATTTCAGGTACTTCTTTCGTCCTGAGATGCATAGTGCTGTAAAAATCCCTGTTGATGTATGAGTCATGGGATATTGTCTTGTTTTGTTAGTGATGTACTTTCTGTCATGGACTTCTATTATGTTGAGAATCCTTGATGCCATATTGGTGGGATACTCATGTATTTTGTTTGATATCCCTTGTTTTCCATGATTGGCGGGATACTCAAAGTCTTTATGTGTGTGCTATTATCATACTAATAGGAGTATTTTTTTATGCATGAGAGTTCTGCAATGGAAAATGTCATAGAGAGGTCTAGCCACTCCTGTGTGAGGGAATTTTCCTTGTATGTCAGAGAAACACATCCATGTACATCTTCTTCTTATAGCATGTAACGCGCGGCCTACACCATCTTGACACTAAGGCCCGGAGATGTAGTCCCTCCTAGACGAACTCCGTTATCAATAGACATGTTCTTCTGATTGATGATATTGACATGTTATGTTCCTCTTCTTTACAACATGCAATTGTCCATTCATTTTCATTGACTCTTTAATTAAAATGAAATTCTAACACCATCAACTGAAGTAAAAGGTATTGGTTAAGGGTATCAAAAATTTACCCTAGATCAAGAAGGCACGTCTCATGATGAATGGAATGAAGCGATACAAAAGGAGTATAATTCATTAATAAAGAATGGCACTTGGAATCTGGTTGATCCACCATTGGGAACAAAACTAATTGGTTGCAAGTGGGTCTACAAGAACAAGTACAAAGAGGATGACTCACTTAACGAGCACAAAGTCAGGCTTGTGGAAAAAGGTTTGTCATAGAAAGAAGGGGTCGATTATGAGGAAATTTTTTCCTCCACGGAAAAATGGTCGACCATCCAGACACTCTTTTCCTTTGCAGCTTAGAAGGGTTGGGAAGTCCATCAGATGTATGTAAAAATCACTTTTTTGAATGGAGATCTAAAGGAGAAGTTTTTTATGTCCTAGCCAAAAGGATTTGTTGTGAAGGGCCAAGAACAAAAATTATGCAAGCTTATAAAATCATTGCATGGCCTCAAGCAAGAGCCGCGAGCCTGGTATGAGAAATTAACTGAGCATATTCTGAAACTTAACTTCAAACATTTTGATCTTGATGATGCAACTTTGTTTGTTAACAAAATTGGAAAAATAGTTGTATATCTTGTGGTGTATCTAGATAATTTTTTGATGAAAGGGAATAATGAGAGTTATATTGCATCCATAAAAAAGGAATTGAATAAAGTTTTTGAAATTACTGGTTTGGGCTATGTTCACTAATGTCTTGCTATTGAAGTAACTCAACATCTTAAATTTACATTCCTTTCTCAGAAGAAGTAAATTGAATATATTTTGAACAAGTTTGGCATGGCTGAATGCAATCCTTTGACCACTCCAATGGAACAAAAGTTGAAGCTCACATCCATTGAAGGGAACGAATTTTGAGGTTGGAACGAAGTATAGAAAAATTGTAGGAAGTTTCATCTACTAGAATACTACTAGATCAGGCATCACATTTGTTGTTGGAGTCCTCTATAGGTTTACGAAAAAACCTTTTGAAGGACATTGGTCTGCTGCAAAAAGAGTTCTAAAGTACTTGAAAGGGACTCAAGGGTTTGGATTCAAATATACACAGGTGAGCGACTTTAGCTTGATTGGATGCTCTGATTTACTTTGATGGAGACAAAGAAACTGGGGTATCTACTTTAGGTTATACTATGAGTCTTGCATCAAGAGTTGTCTCCTAGAGATAACATAAATAGTCAGTTCCAGTAGACTCCACAACTGAGGAAGAATATGTGGCAGCAGCTGAAGCAACAAAGGAAATTTCGTGGCTCAGGAAAATACTAGAATATTTGTAGATGAAACAAATGAATTCAACTCCACTCATGATTGACAAAACTTCTACAATAAATTTGGCCAAGGACCCAAATTTCCATGATAGAACGAATCGCATCAATACAAAATACCTTCTGATTTGACATTATGTTGAGGCCAAAACTATCCATCTATGTCATTGTTCCACAAATAAGCAGACTGCAGACATCTTCTCTAGAGTGCCTCGAAGAGAAAAGTTTCATAAATTTAGAACGATGCTTGGACACACCAACATCCCTTCAGATTAAGGGGGGGAATGTTGATATACAATCATAAGGGATTGGGAGAAATTGTATATTAGTGTAAAATAGGAAATAAAGAAGTCTAACAGACATTTGGAACTGAACCCCAACAATCTCACCTCCATGTATATATTCATGAATACCCTCAATCAAATCTCATAGTTCATTTGTGGAGTTACCTCCTGGCCTGACAAAAAGGAACTTTAATAGTTCCAATTTAGAGTATAGAGATATGGAAGTTATGCAAATATAGAATGCTCTAATTTTACCTTTTGGCCCGTTTATAGAAAATATTGTTGCAATATGGAATGTTAAAGTCAAAACATAATTTCCCCATATCTGTTTGTAAATAATGTGTTAACTGTACGAGTTCGTGTTGATATTTCATGCAATATTTTATCATTGTTCATGATGCCTTTACTTTTCCTGCTACCAAAATGTTGTGTAAAATGTTGCACTCTTGGCTACTATGATAAGCTTAATCAACTTTGTTAGTATTTGTTTTTATTTTAGGAAATTGGTATATTACAACACAGAAGTCGGGTAGGAAAAATAAAACGAACCTATCCACTCACAATCTACCATATTTATTTTGAGATAGAATAAAGCCACTTCGAGGTATTTAATGATTTTGTCTCCAATGCAAACAAGGATGTTTCAATTTATTATTCCAGTGAGATTGTTCTCTCAATAAAATGGTAAAAGCTATATGCATGTAATTATTAGGCTTTGGAATTTCAATGCCATGGAAAAATATGTGTATTTTAGAGTGATGTGCGTGTGTGCGTCTCAAATTTTCTAATGTTGTGACCATTTTCGAATGCTACATTTGTGCCCTCATATTTTCATAAAATGAAGATTTCATTAACTTTTCTTGGGCCAATGTCTTTTATTAATCAATTTATGGACTAAACTATTAAAATTTACATTGTTGAATGCCAACATTTTTGGGCCTTGTCATTGGAAACTATGTATAAATGCATTAAAGTTACATGTATGCCATCTTTTATATATTTAATCAAATCCTTCAAGATGAAAATATCTTTTTAAATGTAAAAATTAAAGAACGACTTGTACCTCAAGAGATGTGATTCAACTAGAACTTGTTGGATCCAAAGATA
>CM076570.1:829244134-829343293 GCA_034641835.2 Pinus albicaulis
ACCATAATTGATTAGGTGATCATGTCCTAAGTGAAAAAAATGCTCAAATTTGGAACTACTCAGAACTGGTAAGAAATTGATCGACTGGATAGTGTTCGTCATTACGATCCTAATGCTGCAAATGACACTCAAATCCGATGTCGGATGTGGAAGATATTCAAGTTTTAATTTGTCCAGTAACCTTCAAAACAACACTTTGGAATTCAAAAATGGCATATTCAGAAATTTATTTTCTATGGCGAAATTTATTTTTTTATTAAAAAAATAGAGGGCCTATCAGAGGGTGCCACGTGGCCTTCTTGAAGGCTTCCACGTGGCCTCAGGCCTAAGAGGTTCAATCTGTTTAAAAATTGGATGATTAAAAAAATTGTGGGTCATTCGGGCCGACCCGACCCGACACGATTGGGCATGGGTCACCTGTGAGTGGTGCCGACCCATGAACGTGAGCAGAGTGTGAACGCAAGTCAGCAGTAAATGAATAGTCATGAACGGACCCAGGTCAGCACTGAACGAGCCACCGGGTGGTGTCTACCCGCGGGTCAGAGTGAACGAGCGGGCAGTTGGAGCTAAACGACAGGTCAGACATGCACGAGCTTGGGTCAGCAAGTAACGGGTTGGAAAAGTTTTGGGCCGAAAGGTTTGGCCCCCACGATAATAGCCCCTCGTCATAGGACCTCCAGCACGGAACCACCAACTATTCTCCGACGGTTAAAAAACCCCAACCGTTATGGCATTGGGTGCTCACATGAATCTGGCGAGTTATTTGCATTAAGTTAAAGCCACGGTTTGAAAACCGTTGGGCCAACAGTCTAAACGACGGGTTAGGACGGTCCATGTGACCGCCGACCCTTAACATTTATTGCCCCAATAAACCATGTGGATAAATTGGGTGGAGTCCACCTTTTTAGGCGTTTATGCCAAAGTTGTCGGAGTTAACTGCAATCACTCCATTTTTGGTGGAGTTTCCTTAGGCCAACCTGGAAAAAACTTCAGTTGGACATAACTTTCAGTAGACATAACCTTTTGGATAATTTTTTTTTTTTTTTTTTTGAGTATTCTCAGCATTATGGAGCCATTGGAATAGGTTGTAGAGCCATTGGAGGTGTTCTTCAGCCATTTACACTTCATAGAAGCTTGGGAAGCCATCAGGGCCTTGAGGGAAATGGAGTTGCATTAGACTACACTTCACTGTTTTAGGTGAAATCAGAGTGATTCTTAGCTTCTTTTTCTGTTCATAGTTGGTTTGGCCTGCTTAGACCTTTTTCTCACTGCATTACCAATTTGAGCATCATAATATATCAAGGACATGCCCATTGGGAGCCTTGGACCCGACAGATGTAGCCCAGGAGGGGTGAACTGCCTCATCATGTTGTTGTGTGTTTATGGTGAAGTTATTCTACTGTGTTATTCAGATTAAAGTTGTTAAATAGTAAATTAAAACAACACTCCCTCACACCAAATTTCATAAACAGTTAACAAAAAAACTTTGTTTCACTTGCAAGACTATCCAAACACTTTGCACACTTAAGATAATGGAAATGAATACTTTGAATAGAAAAACAATACTTTCATTTTCAGATCAGTTGGTATCAGAGCATTGGTTTAGAGCCATAGAAGCTAGAGTTTTTACTCAACATTTTTTTTGTGCAAAGATTAAGTCATTTGTTTGCAAGTTTTGATGCTGAATAGGTTAAGACTCAAGAGAGGTGAAGGAAACTTGGTTAGTGCACAAACTAATCCACAACCAAGAATGGTCAGAAAACCACCTCCAAGAGCCCTAGAAGTAGCTACAATCATGTCTTCAAGAGAAGGAGAAGCTCCTGAAGAGATGGATCCCAAGGAAGAAGAAAGGGTATTTCAGAAAGCTTTCTTGGATATGGCTGAAATGGTAAGGATCCTCTATCAAGAAATAAATGATAGGATTGCCGGAGAAGGGTCTAAAAACAAAAAAGAAGGAGAGGATTCATCAGGAGGAAAGAAGGGTAATGATAAATCAAAGAAAGGGAATGGAGGAAATGGTGATCCACCATCTCCATCGTCATCCTCTTCCTCATCATCATCTTCCTCGACTTCGGTAAATCAGTCACATAAGTTGAAAACCACTGGTAAAAATCCTTTTCTAAAGCTTGATGTCAAATTTGAATTGCCAATGTTTAACAGTGAAGTGAATGCAGAGAAATTAGATAATTGGATCACACAATTGGAAGTATATTTAAGGATTCAAATCTGCATGATGATGACACCAAAATACAACTAGCCTTGCTAAGGATGGATGGAGCAGCTTTGGTATGGTGGGAAGCCAAGACTAAGGATGAAATCAAGAAACATGGTAAGATTACTCTATCATGGACTGAATTTATTACTGCAATCAAGAAACAATTTTATCCTCTTTCTCATCTTCAAAAGGCTATAATGAACTGGCAAAACTTTAGACATCTTAAGGGACAGAATGTGCAAGACTATACCCAAAAATTTAGGAGAAGAGCACTCTTATTAGGGGTAGACTTACAAATTCAAGATACTTTGCTGAAGTATATAGGTGGATTGCATAGTTACCTTAAACACACTATCCTTATGTTTAATCCTACTAGTCTAGACGAAGTTTGTGTACAAGCTACACATTTAGAGGCTAGAGGGAAAAAACACTTTGTATGAGGGTAGAAACAAGCCTTTCAAAGGGAAGAACAAAGATAAAACCTTTAAGGGAAAAGGAAAAAAGAATGCATCTATAAAACAAGAGGGTGAAAAGGTCATTTGTAAACATTTTTCAAGAGAGGGCCATGAAGAGAAAAACTGTTGGAAATTACATCCTGAAAAAAGAAACCAGTTTAACAAAAACAAGGGAAAGAAGAAAACTGCAGCTACTACAACTACACCTCAAGATTTACGTGATGATTCAGGGGATGAAACCAAAATTGCAACCATGGGTTTGAAAATTATGAAGGGAAAGGAAACTGAAACTAAAGCAAGCACTAGTACTTCAAACTGTCATGTACAAGCTCCTAGTGAGGAAGAAAGAATTGAATTGTTTCATGTGAGGGTAGTCTCAAAACATACTAAAATTGACACACTTTTTGACAGTGGGTCACAAGAAAATATTATATCAGAAGACTTGGAGAAAAAGCTAAAACTTGAGACCATTCCACATCCAAAGCCTTATCCACTTGGGTGGATATGCAAGGATGCAAACTTACAAGTCTCAAGAAAGTGCATATTGCGATTTGCCATAACTGCACACTTTATTGACACAGTTGATCTTGATGTGGTGCCGCTTGATATATTAGGAATTGTTTTGGGAATTCCTTAATTATTTGATAGGAAAGCGATCTTCCATCACCATGAAAACAAATATCATCTCTTTAAATATGGAAGGATTTCATTGTCAGAGCACATCGCAAGAAGACAAATATAGCGATGGTAAATGCGGGACAGGTAAAAAGGCTAGTAAATTCTAGCAAGAGTTTTGTACTTCTTATGGTTAAGCCCAAGGTTGATATGAATCACGAGTCATTTGAAAATTGTGATTCCAGGCTTAAATCAGATTTATATGATGTATTTT
Organism: Pinus albicaulis; assembly: GCA_034641835.2. Lineage (NCBI taxonomy): Eukaryota > Viridiplantae > Streptophyta > Pinopsida > Pinales > Pinaceae > Pinus > Pinus albicaulis. The sequence continues at coordinate 829,247,694 of CM076570.1, forward strand.
ATGCACAACATGAGATGTTTCGGGAACCGATAGGTTTACCTCCTGAAAGGGAGATTCATCATGAGATACATTTACATCAAGATTGTCCTCTTCCTAACATTGGCATGTACCGCTTGTCTATAATGGAGAATGCTGAAATCAAGAGGCAAATTAAATACTTGTTGGACAAAGGAATCATAAGACCAAGCACTTCGCCATGTGGGTCACCGATAGTGTTGATTCCAAAGAAACATGGAACTTGGCGCATGTGTGTGGACTTCAGGGCATTGAACAAAATAACGATAAAGAATCGTTACCCACTTCCAAGGATAGATGATTTGTTGGATCAGCTAAAAGATGCTAAATATTTCACTAAGTTAGACTTACGTAGTGGTTATCATCAAGTTAGAATTGCAGAAAGTGGCATTTGGAAGACAGCATTTAAAACCAAACAGGGACTCTTTGAGTGGCTTGTTATGCCGTTTGGTTTATGCAATGCACCTGCAACTTTCATGCGGGTAATGGATGATGTCTTACGTCCTTTTCTTGATGATTTCATTATTGTCTACTTAGATGACATCTTAATTTTCAGCAAGACTAGAGAAGAGCATGTCATGCATGTTAAGTAAGTACTTGATGTTTTGAAGAAAAATCAGTTATTTCTTAAAATGTCAAAGTGTGAATTTGAAAAGACTTCTTTGGTTTATTTGGGACACATAGTAGGAGGAGGCACTTTGAGAATTGATCCTTCCAAAGTAGAAGCCATTGTGAATTGCCCTACTCCCAAATCCATTACAGAGGTAAGAAGTTTTTTGGGTGCATCTCAGTATTGGAGGAAGTTTATTTCTAACTTCTCTGCCATAGCATCTCCTATGCATGCAATGACTAGTGTGAAGCGTGCTTTCCAATGGGGAGGCAAGAAAAAAAAATCTTTTGAGTCTTTGAAAGAGAAGATAAGTTCAGCTCCAGTTCTTGCATTACCGGACTTGAGACATCCATTCGAGATTTAGATAGATGCAGGCGATTACACCATGGGTGCAATTCTCTTACAGCATGGTAAGCCTGTTTCATTTGATTCTGAGACATTTAATGGTGCTGTTGTGAATTATCCTACATATGATAAATAGTTGTATGCATTGGTACAAAGTGTCAAAAAATGGAAACATTATTTGATGGGAAAAGAAACAATTGTTCACACCGACCATCAGCCTTTACAATACTTGCAATCGCAAAGTAAATTACAGCAGTCACGGCATTTCAGATGGATGGGCTTCCTACAAAAATTTCATTTGGTAATAAGGTACAAGAAAGGTATTTAAAACAAGGTTGCTGATATGCTTTCAAGGCCTATTATTAGTGCAAGTACTTTTCTTAAGAATGATTCTATTGTACATGAGAGTTACATTTAAAAGTATGCATCAGATGTTGATTTTAAGGATGTGTATGCTAACTTGAGTGAAGGGAATCATGTTGAGGAGAATGATTATCATTTGCATAATAATTTTTTGTTTCATATGGGCAAGTTATGTATACCACAGGGGGAGATACTAAGCATCATGAGAGAGGCTCATTCTTCTCTCATAGCTGGAAATTTTGGGGTAAGAAAAACGGTGGGACATTTACAAAGGTATTGTTATTGGCCTCGCATGGTAGATAGTGTTTCACATTTCATTAGAGGTTGTTCATTATGTGCTACAAGCAAGCCTAGTAATAGGAAGCTTGGTTTATATACGCCATTTTCGGTACCTTCTAGACCATGGGAAAGTGTTCTATGGATTTTTTTGGAGGGCTACCATTATCTAGAAAGCAGCATGATTATCTTTAAGTAGTAGTTGATCATTTCAGCAAGATGTGTATTCTTATGCCATGTAAGAAATCTATAACTACTAAAAAAACTACTGATTTATATTTTCAACATGTATGGGTTCATTATGGCTTGCCTACTTCTATTGTTAGTGACAGGGATTCCAGATTTGTGGGAAATTTTTGGTCCAATTTATGGAAGATGGTGGACAACAAGTTGAAGAAGAGTACTGTTTTCCATCCGCAAACAGATGGCCAAAAAGAGGTAGCGAACAGAACCATTGCGCATATTTTGAGAGGTTATTGCAGCAAGCATCCCAAGCTTTGGGATGAGTATTTGCATTACATTCAGCATGCTTATAACTGGGCCAAGCAGTCTTCTACAAATACTTCACCGTTTGAAGCTTGTTTTGGGTATTTGCCTAAGTCACCCTTAGATTTTATTCTTGAGAAGGATGTGGCCATTGATGGTCATAGTGACATTGAAAAATCTCGCATGTTCATTGAAATAATTCAGCTCATACATCAGCAAGTTCAAGAACAGCTTGAAAAAAGTCAAGGCAAGTACAAGTAGAGGCATGATAAGCACATAATTGATCATAAGTTTCAAGAAGGGGATGAGTTATGGTTACAAATTAGTAAGGAAAGAATGCAAGGACAAGGTAAAAATATGAAGCCTATTCGTTATGGTCCATTTAAGATCCTTAAGAAAGTTGGAAATAATGCTTTTCAATTAGATTTTCCTTCATACATGAAAATGTATTCCATTGTGAATGTGGAAAATTTACGTTTGTATGAACCACCTTTAATTGCTGATATTGAAAGTGACATTAAACTACCATCCATAGAGGATTTCTCGCCAGAATTTTTGGATGCATTGAAAGAGGATGTTATCCTTGGCAGAAGGACATGCACTTCAAGGAGGGGAAATGTTGATTATGTTCGGGTTGGTCTTAAAGGCAGCAAACCGAGTAAGGAAAAGTGGATTGAGGTGGAAAAGGTGAGGGACCTGTAACCTCATATTCTTAACAGGTAATTGAAGGCTTTTGGGGTCCAAAAGCTTCCCAATGGGGAAGTGTGTTCAGGTGATCATGTCCTAAGTGACAAAAATGCTCAAAATTGGAACTACTCAGAACTGGTAATAAATTGATCGACCAGATAGTGTTCATCATTACTATCCTAATGCCGTGAATGACACTCAAATTCGATGTCATATGTGGAATATATTCAAGTTTTAATTTTTCCAGTAACCTTCAAAACAACGCTTTGGAATTCAAAAATGGCATATTCAGAAAATTATTTTCTATGGAAAATTTTCATTTTTTATTAAAAAATGGAGGGCCTATCAGAGGGTGCCACATGGCCTACTCGGAGGCTTCCATGTGGCCCCAGGCATAAGAGGTTCAATCTATTTAAAAATTGGATGATTAAAAAAATTGTGGGTCATTCGGGCCGACCCGACCCGACCCAGTTGGGCACGGGTCACCAGCGGGTGGTGTTGACCCGTGAACGTGGGCGGAGTGTGAACACAGGTCAGCAGTAAATGAATGGTCGTGAACGAACCCGGGTCAGTAGTGAATGAGCCACCGGGTGGTGTCTACCCATGAGTCGGAGTGAACGAGCGAGTGGTTGGCGCTGAACGATGGGTCAGACATGCACGAGCTTGGGTCAACAAGTAACGGGTTGGCAAAGTTTTGGGAGGAAAGGTTTAGCCCCCATGATAATAGCCCCTCATCATACGACCTCCAGCATGGAACCACAGGCTATTCTCTAACAGTTAACAAACCTCGACCGTTACGACATTGGGTGCTCACATGAATCTGGTGGGTTTTTTGCATTAAGTTAAAGCCACAGTTTGAAAACCGTTGGGCCAACGGTCTAAACGACGGGTTCGGACGGTCCATGCGACCGCCGACCCTTAAAATTTATTACCCCCAATAAAACGTGTCAATAAATTTGGTGGATTCTACCTTTTTAGGCATTTATGCCAAAGTTTTCGGAGTTAACTACAGTCACTCCAGTTTTGGTGGAGTTTCCTTAGGCCAACCTGGACAAAACTTCAATTGGACATAACTTTCACTAGACAGAACCTTTTGGAGCGAAATTTTTTTTTATTTTGAGTATTTTCAGCATTATGGAGCCATTGGAATAGGCTTCAGAGCCATTGGAGGTGTTCTTCAGCCATTTACACTTCAAAGAATCTTTGGAAGCCATTAGGGCCTTGAGAGAAATGGAGCTGCATTGGACTACACTTCACTGTTTTAGGTGAAATCACAGTCATTATTAGCTTCTTTCTCTATTATGAATCCATTTTCACAACTGGTTTGGTATTTTTAGACATTTTTCTAACTGTATTACCAATTTGAGCATCATAATATATCAAGGACATGCCCATTAGGAGCCTTGGACCCGACAGATGTAGCCCAGGAGGGGTGAACTGCCTCATCATGTTGCTGTGTGTTTATGGTGAAGTTATTCTATTGTGTTATTCAGATTAAAGTTGTTAAACAGTAAATTAAAACAACACTCCCTCACACCAAATTTCATAAACAATTAACCAAAACACTTTGTTTCACTTGCAAGACTATCCAAACACTTTGCACACTTAAGATAATGGAAATGAATACTAATTCATAATCATATACAACGCCAAACCGGACTCAAAGAACCACCGTGAGCCTCTCTATTGAAAGTATGACAAGGTTGTGCTTGTAGATAATGATCTTTCGGACTCTTTCCATTTCCTAGTGCTCAAACGTGAAGCTTATATAGAATTTGTTTCCAAATTTGATGGAAGCCAATCATCGAGAGTTAGAGAAGACTTCAAAGGAATACAAAGGTAGACACAACTAAGTCTACACAGTCTTCGAGTTTTTGGCACTACAGGAGCAGCAATGCAGTGTACCAAATTCCTCATCAGTAAAATCATATGGATGGTTTCTATGGCTTGACAAGGAATACAAATCCATGTCATCGACATTCACAGACTCACAAGGTTGTCTATTGCAAGAATCTTGGTGTCAACTACATTTCAGAACTCTTCCAAGTGGGGAAAGAAGACGGGCAACGACAACTACTACGATAGGCATGATACCCAGTGTGGTGGTAAGGGAACCCTGATCGAACCGATTAACAAGCCTGTCATCAAGGTAACCTGTTATACAATTTTTGGAAAGCTCATGTGCCATTTCTCAAAAGGTGAATGAACATTGGACACTATCTCAATTGCGGAAGCTTGTGTGCAAGGCACACAGTTATATTGGTGTAGTTTTATGTTAAATGAACTCTTTGAAGCTTGTGAATATGTCTTCAAGAGGGCCACTTATTTCATATATGGATATTTCGTTGCTTCCTAGCTATGTGGAAGTGGTACCCACCAAAGGGTAGAGAGATGGCGCGGGTTTCTAAAGATCATCCCCTTGAAATGAGATATTTGTTGTGGTGGACTTCTAGGGACCCCAGCAGCAAAGAAATCAATGAAGCTTAATTTTTTGGCTGGTACCAGAAAATGATAATTGTTACCAATGTCAGGCCCAGGACCCCACAATCACTCTTAGATGAATATTCTCGAGATATATGCTTTGGTGTAAGTCATGACAACACATGTGTGGTCTATGTGTGTCAACCCTAACACATTTCAGATGCAGGCTCAGTCATTCATTCTATCAAAGGAGGCCTTCCATACCAAATTCTTATCCTGGAATGGAGTTGTTGGATAAGTTCAAGATGGGAAGAATATATATTTTTTTGGAGGAATGGCACTGAAGCCACTTCCTGTAGAAACCCCTGTTACATCCAAAAAGCGACAGGTCGAAAAAACACAATCCAGCCATCAAGGAGCTTGAGACACACATCCATCCCTTCTATATCACTTTGGAGGATCTAGGGGCATCATTAATTCATTTTCCTACTTCATCTGAGTTTACCGGTTCTAGTTCAATTTCTTCTTTGACTTGTCGCCCAACCATTGCTTCAATTACCGCAATGGGCCCTCATTCTCATACCGGACTGACCAGAAGGGACACTTGGCCACTTGCTGCCAGGTCACCATCCATTCCCAATAAACTGATTAAAACCACCTCTAGTCAAGTTGTTGATATTACTGACGAGGTGTTGAAAATGCAGTAAGAAAATCCTAATTTAATTTTTCCTTTGATTAAATTAGGAGAAAATCGGAATTCCACATCAGCAGACAAATTGAATAAGTTAACTGAGTTATTATCACTCAGCTAGCTTAGTTAATTCGAGTTGGAGGGTGAACTTGAGTTGTGTATAGTGATTCCTAAATTTTAGGAGCCTGGGTTGAGTTAATTTCAGTTGTAACAATTTAATTCAGTTAAATTGAGTTAAGTCCAGTTAAACTAGTTCCAACTATTGGAGGAACTAGTGGGAGGTCTAGCAGTGGGGTGCATCTTCAGTGTTTAATCATTTAACTGATTAATCATCCTAAATTCACTCATGCATGCATGAAAATTTAGTTACCCAATTGCGATTGGAGTTCAAGGGAAGTGTACTATTAGTTGTAGAATATTCCAAATTGTATAGGTCATGCATGCAGTCAAAGGAATTGAGGAATTTCCTAATTAATAGGGACCTAATTCTTCAAGTAAGAGCGCAAGGAAATAGGAGCTTGGAGGCTTGGAAAATTGGCTAAGTGTTGGCAAAATTTAGTCAGTCAGGCAGAGGATAGAAAATACTTGTGCGGGTTGAGAAAAGCATATTGTATTCATCCATATTCTTTGATTGATGCAATATAGATAGTAAGGGGTTTTGAGCAGTTGCTTTCCCATAGATATATCTTTGTGTATGTTTGTTGAATCTTGATGCATGTTATTAATTTATGTTCTCGATCATGAATTTACTTCCGCATATTCGTAGAGTAGATCTGAGTCTTATGTTTTAGTACATTACATGAGAAGTTTTGAATCTACAATAAATTTCTACATGGTATCAGAGCTAGATTCACAGTAGAGAAGAGAATTCGAAGTTGTCATTGTGGGAGGTTTGAGGTTGTGTTGAGACCCCGAAAACAACATCAGGGAAACCACCCGATTAGGGACTTAAAAACCATCCCTTTTTTGTTTGGAATGGTAGCTCTGACTGGATTTATGGGACCATTTTCCCAGTGGAATATAATTGGGTGAATGGATAGATTTATAAATGTCTGTAACTTGGTAGATGGAAGTATTAGCAAGCTTGCAGTAAATAATATATCTATATACTATGTATATCGGGATGAAATATATTCTCTGTGCGATTTATAAAGATGATATTTCAGTGGATGCAAATGAAGATCATACAAACACTTAAAGATATGAAAATGATTTGAAGTAATTGACTTAATTAAATAGTTAATTAAATAAATTGGATAAAGCTTATATCACAACTATTAAATGCATGTATTGAATATGTATCAAAATATAACAGTCTAACATGTTCAAATGTGAGTTTAAGACAAACTGTATTCAAATAGATACATGAAACAAAACATCATAAGATAAATAACCATTTCTCATTTGAAACAAAAATATAACACATAGGATAAAAGTACCATGTATATGTTCACTCTGCTCAATTGAGAAAAAGTACTTGGTCCAACCCTTTCTATTCAGAAAACTTCAAGAGTACAAAAGTGCAACTTCCATAAAGTATTCCTTTCAAAATTTTAGGACCCCTTATTCAAAGACATGAAGGGGTTTATATATAACAATAAATGTCTTAAAATAGTTATTACAATAAAAAGTTGATGAGGTTTAAAACAACCCTCCTTAAACTAAGTTAAAATTAAATAGAAACAGAATTTAAAGGGATGACTTGCTTGATGATTGTCTTGTTGTCTCATCAGCCATTCATTCCTTCTGTTGAAGGATGTTAATAATAGGCTTAACCTCTGTAGGTTGGCCTGGCCTGATGCGTAGATGTCCAGTGAAAAAAGCATCAGAAAGTGGAGGAAACATGTAGGAGGATGTATCTATAAGACATCGTAGCATAATTCATTGGCTACGTGGCTTTACCAAGTATCTCCAATACTTATCCAAATCTAATTTTTCCAGATTTCATATGTGTTCCTCTTTTACCTTTGAAACTTCTTTCCATTTTCTTATCAAGTCTTTCATGATAGGAAGTGCACCGGGAGGACATATCTCAATAAGGTTTGCAGCGATGAGATTTTGACTAAAAATTTCCACAATATTAGTAGCCACATATTTTACATTGCAAATGGATGTTTCAACATGTTTCAACTATATGTCCTAATCAGTAAACAATATTTCCTTCTTTGAGTCTTCAATCCTGGGCAGGTTGGCCTTTCAGCCATCAGCAGAATCCTTCCAGGTGACTTACTGTGAAACCTTATCATCAATCTCATACAAACAAATCCTCTAATATGAAATTCGATGCATGAGTGAATCACTTTGCTCACACAATTCAAGAATATTTGATAATTTTTGATAAAAAATGACTTGTTTTTGTTCCAATAAAGTATTTAGTTCCAAGGCCTATTTTCTAAATTCATTAATCTTTGGATTATCCTTCAATTTCTCTATAGAAAACTGCAATTGATGAATTTGAGTGTCCTTTGAACTAATTTCATTTTGGTGTTGAATACTCAATTGTTCTATGCTCTCTTGGAGCTGTGTGACCTGTACCTGTAGTTTTTTATTGACATTTTGTTTCTCTGCATGTAGCTCAAGTTCTAGTTGGATGATTCTTTCATCCTTTTCTTTCATCAACTGTTGAACCTCATAATCTTTATAAACAGTTGCAGAGGCATAAGCTCTTGTGAACTGAGTTAGGAAAGTTAGATCCTATGAAGGATCTGCCTGTGAGTCTTTCCAGACAACATCCATTGGGACATATTTTTGGACAAGGGGTTGATATTTCTCTGATCTCCTTTTCTTATGCCTGCTCATAACTGATTTATGTTTAGGACTGTAGAAAATATCCAGAGGAGGGATTTCCTCAATGTTAAGTAAAATTACAGTAGTGGGGACGGTCAGGATGAATTCCACTTGCTCAATGCTTACTAATTTGGTAGAGGGCCCAACAGTGAACGAGTCTTGAATTTTAGTTTGAGGTGTATGCACAATATGTTGTTGATCAGTTATTATAACTCCTTGGTCTCTTTGGAGTTTTAGGTTAAATTCCTTCCAAACATCACTGAGATTACTTGGGAAATATAAATCCATAGTTTGAACCTCGGCAAATTTATCTTGGTCAATTTTACCAAGGACTTCAGTATCCTTAGGTGATAGTTCAATTTCCTTTTCCTTATGTGTTAAGGGTTGTGATACTTCCAGCATTTTCAATGGAATTGCTTCCAATCTCTTGTTCTTGTATTGTTTAAATTTTGGTAATTGTTGTGGATGGGGGCATAGGGCTACCAACTTCTGAACTGCGGATTAATTATCGATTGACTCAAATAAGTCATCGAACTCATCATCTTCATGAACAAAATGCATAATTTAAATTGGGTAATAAAATTATTGGCAACTTTAATTGGGTCATATTGTCTGTTTGAAATTGTAAACAATTCCAAACATTCAATTTGGTTGATCTCTACAGCTGCATGCTTGTAATTTTCCATACCATAAACACTGCAATTAATTGGAAAGGAAGGCCATGATGCTTTCTTAGCCTCCTTTAGAAACCTGGTTAGTCTGATTTCCAACAGTTTGATATGACACTTCTCTTGCGAGAAGCTTATCAGGATCATACAAGGGTAGAACATGTGGTCGAGATAAGCTCCCAAATACTCTGACATAGGTGAACAGATCTTCTCCAAACAATTTTCCAATGGAGGAAAAATTAGCTTGAGCCTCTTTTGACAATCTGGGATCTTTCTCATTTAAGAAAGCTTGAAACAAAGGGAGAATGACTCCATGGCAGATTTTATAAAAATGGTTCTCAAATTTTGACTCTCGTAACATGTTATGCAATACATGAATGGGTAGAGGGTCCTAGGTAGTCCATTTCCAACCCATGGCTGGAAAATCTGAAGTGAAACACATAGCATCCATGATATAAGCACTCATATAAAATGGGGGGGGGGGATTTTGGAGGTAATAGAACGAACCTTCCTATATTCCAAAATTTGAGTAGCAATATTATTAGACAGAATGTTTCCCCAATCCATAACATAAGAGTCTGCAACTACTTCCATGAGAGGAACCCATTCTACTAAAAATTTTGTAGTGTCAAGCTGACCAAAGAGCCCAGACATCATCGCAGCAACATAACAGTAGGGACTTGCAAGGGAGTCAGTAGAATACATACCCTTGTCATCATTCTTGTGCTTATTGGGGTTGCTTCTCCATTGCTTCATTGTATTGATTTGAGCTCATTATTGCTGCTGAACTGCGCCAAAAATTCCTTTTCATAGTCATTTTCAGGGTCTCGGATGTGGTACATCAGCTTCAAGTCTTTGGCTTTGAAGGAACCTATCATTTTTCCTCTGCTGTTTAGAAAATTCTTGTCCCCAATGTTGCTATTAGTGATTATCCATCTTACCATATCAGTATATGGTAATATTTTAGGTCGTGCAACAATTTGATGCAGGAAATAATTAGCCACTTCTTCTGTAGTGGCTTTTGAGGAATCAGAAGCTTCAAGAGTAACCTTCCTCTGAACCTTTTGAGGTTTCTCATCCTCAAATAGTTTGTACATGGCTTCCCATGAGGAGGATCCACTTTGAGGTCTACACGTTGTGTCTGTGAACAGGGGAAGCATCTTTGTTCTCTCGGTTGTAGCGAGTGCAGGATTCACATGGGCCATCGGTTTCTTGGCTTTCTTGAGATCTTTAGACATCTCCAAAGAATTATATTTATTTTGGCTCACCTGCGAATAAATGAGAAATTATAAGCGGAAAGAGGGAACTTTGATTTTACAAATACACAAGCACCATAGTAATGGAAACAATTAAACGAATGAAACTTGGCACGCTGCTAATATATGAATTCAATACTTCTTACAGTCAAATAATTATGGAGGCATGGGCTACAAAATTGTTAAGTTATGGCATTAATGGTTGATATGGGTTGATGTGCCCATGTAATTATTTCAGCATTTAAAACCAGATCCTTCACGTCACAGTGCTGCTCATGTGTAAACCTTTGTAAAATATCGATCAGCTTAGTTTTTTCGATTGCGATATCGCAATCGCAATATCAACGAAAATAGATGGAGTGAAAAAGTATTTGTATTGTGAAAGTGTGATGTGCAATTTTTGATAAACTATATCACATCAGTGAATATGGTTGGGGGGGAGCGTTTATTTTTGTGAAAATGCGATGCGATGGAGTATATCGCATCGGGAAAAAATGGAGGGTGATAGTAAGACCGTCGAGATAGAGTTGTGAAATGTGAAATGCAATTTGTGACAGCCTACAATGCGAAAGTGGGTCCCGCAAGCTTTCCTTATAGAATTTTCTTGAAAAAAATATGCATTTTCCCTTTATGAAAACACTTTTGTTATATATATCACATCGCAATATGTTTTAAGTGATTTTTAGAAGTCATAAGTGCTCCATTGCTATATTTTTATTGCGATAATGTGATATTTCTCCACTTGAGCACTTTTAAGGCAAAAATTCAAGGTTTTTTCCCTTTTTTATTCCTATTTCTATCTAAATGAATCACTTTAAGGGTCTTATTTTTTTTACTCTAAAAATCTAAAAAGGTTCCCCATTATTTTCTAAGTTAACTAAGATAAAATAATGGGGGTTTTTGAATAGTATAACAATTGGCAATTCACAGGAAGAACTAGTTATCTCTGAAAAACAATTTCTTAATATCTTTAAATAGTAGAAATAATTTAAGGAAGAAAAAATTGTTTTTGAAATGTTCAAATGAATAAAATTACTCTAAAATAAAAAATAAAAAAATTCATCTTTATTGTTAATCTTTCATAAACCTTTCATAAATAAATATATTCACTCCTCTATGTCAATCATTATATAGTTTAAAAGGTAAAGTAAGTGTCTCTTTGTAACTTAGCCTTTTGATTTGCTCTTTTGTCATTGGTAGAGCCACTACTACTAGTAGACATTCATAGCCTTGAAAAGGTTAGCTTTTAACCATCAATGATTCAGTATCCCATCCCTTTATTATTACAATTATTTGATATAAATCCTTTATCATATAACTTTTTTTTTCTTTTTCTTAAAAATTCATTGTCCTCGCTTGATGATCGGCCACGACAATGCCATTCATTGGTTATAATTGAATTGAACAAGCTGCCTTGTGATGAGACTCATTGTCTTATGATTTTAATAATCATGATCCATTACCCTAGTTTGGTATGCAGTAGTGGTAATGTCAGTTTATTATTTACCTATGATCACGGTAAGCAGGCTCGTGATGGGACCTCTTATCCTTTTAAGTTTTTTTTATATTTTTGAATTACACTCTAAAAAGGAATTTTCAATGGATGGGGAGAATCATTGACTCCTTAAGAGTTTTGGATGAAAATCTAGAGTTAAAGATGCATAGTAACGGAAATTCTTTACTTTGTAAAGATGAACCTTTTCTTATTGATAAAAAGGTAAAAATACTTTACAAATTTCAGGTTTATAAAATTTACAATTTTGATGGAAAAAGATTTCAGAGTTGTATAGTATCCATTCAATTTTTCAAGTTTCGTAGTTATTTCCTAAAAAATGACTATTCTTAAAAAATAAAAACAAAAAACTAATTCAGAGATGTTGCGAAAAACCAAAAGTATGTAATCAAACATTATTTTCCTAGAAATGTAAAAGTGTAGGTATAGTACATTTAGAAGAAAATTTTCTTCTAAGAAAAGATTTTTTCAAAATCATCCCATTGACAAGGAGAAAATATTTTCTCACTTGAAGATCTTGTAACATGAAGGTTGATGGCCCAATTTGTTCTATGATTTGAAATGGTCCAAGCCACATTCTTTTGAATTTTGTATGCTTACCTTTTTCCTCATGTGTCTTGTCCCACATAAGTATGAGGTCTCCAACATGGAATGTTTTTAGGGAAACAAAATTTGCATCAAAAGAATTTTGTACTATCTGATGGTGTCAAGCTTGAGTTAATTTGGATTTTTATCTTTCCTCTTCCATTTTAAGGATCTAAGACATTCTTAATTGTAGGGAAGAATAAGGTAATTCTTCAATAAATTGAACTAGGGCTAATAAAGGAAGAGTTAAATTTGATGGAATTACAGATTCTTTCCCATAAACTAGATTGAATGGAGAAGTTCCTATAGAGGCTTTCTGAGTAATCCTATCTTCCCATTGTGCAAATGTTAAAGAGTTATATTAATTTTTCTGTCTCTGATCAATAGTCCTTTTATGATTCTTATGAGTTTTTTATTTTTTGATTCTGCCAAACCATTCCCTTGGGGATAGTAGTTATCAGAGTATTTAAGCTTAAAACCTCTTTTGAGAGCAATATAGTCAGTCATACTATTTCCAGAAAAATAAGATGCATTATCAAACATAAGTGCATTGGGTAATTCAAACCTGGTAATAATGAATTGATCAATAAATTCCATAATGGTTTCAGAGTTAGCTACCTTTAGTGAAAAAACTTCCACCCACATAGTAAAATAATCTGTTGTAGTGAGAATGTATTTATGTTGTTTGAATGAGTTAGGAACAATCTCACCTATGATATTCAATCCTCATTTCTCAAAAGGTTGCTCAATGTTGACTGGCTACAAGGGTAAGGTTGGTTTTCTTTGTCTTCCAGCAGCAGTTTGGCATATTTTTCAATTTCTCACATATGCATGAGCATATTTAAACAAAGTGGGCCAGTAATATCCTGCATGAAGGATATTATGTGCGGTGGTATCTCCTCTAAAATTTCCACCTGCAGGTCCATCATGGAGTTCCTTCAAAACCCTATGTGCTTCAAATTTATCGAGGCATCTTAGTATTACGAAGTCATAGTTATTTCTAAACAAAACATTCTCTGTGATATGATATTGAATAGCTTTCAATATTAAAATATATTTTTCTTTTGTAATTGATTTCTGTAGGATCATATCCATTTTTCAAATAAAAGATAAGATCATAATATTGTGATTCAGAGTCGTTCAGGCTTACCTCAGCAATGTGTACAATGTTACCTAACTCTTCATCATCTGATATGTTATATGCTCCAGATATTAATACGTAAGACCTTTCCCTCTGATGATTTTGGCTGGTCTTATTTCAATGTCATATTCCTGCAAATAAGTTACCCAATTTGCTCTCTTTTCTCCTAGTTCCTTTTGAATATGTTGTTTCCTTACTGCCGAAAATGGAACTATTACCTTGGTGTGTGTTTTAAGGAGAAGATTTCTAAAGTGCTTTAGAGATTTGTAAACAGAAAATGCTTGTTTCTCCACTTCTAAATAATTTAGTTCAGCGCCTTGAAGATTTGAACTAAAGAAAGAAATGGGTGCTTCAATATTTTGATCATTGATTTGTGTTCACACAAAAACATAAGATGTTTCAGATGAAAAAGTATATAAAATGAAATGATTAGAAAATTTTGGGGTAGTCAGAGAAGGAGCATTGATGATGGCTTGCTTGATTCTATCAAAACCTTGTCTTTCATTATGTCCCCATTTGAAGAGTGCATTTTTCTTAATCAGTACTTACAATGGTAAAACAATTTGTGAAAATTTTGGAACAAATCTCTTGACAAAATTTATCTGTCCTAAAAAGGATTGCATGGATTTCTTGTTATGGGGATGAGAAAGTTCATAAATTTCCTTTATCCTTTCTGGATCTATGCAAATGCCTTCTTTTGAGACAATAAATCCTAAAATTTTACCTTCGCTTAAAGCGAAATAATACTTTTTGGGATTTAAATAAATTCCATATTTCAAACAGCATTCAAGGATTTTCTTAAGATCATGATAGTGCTCGCTTATTTTCTTAGATTAAATGGTTATATCATCTAAATATACAACCACAATTTTATTTATCAGTCCTCTAAAAGCAATGTCCATTGCTCTTTGAAAAGTTTCTCCTGCATTGATTAGACCAAAGGGCATTTTCTGATAGGCATAAGTGCCCCATTTAGTTCTAAATGTATTCTTTAATCTATCTTCAAGATGAACCAATACTTGATTGTAGCCTAAAAATCCATCAAGGAAATACATTAATTCAGAATCAGCAATTGATTACAAAATTTTTTCCATCGGTCATAATGGGAAATTGTCTTTTAAGCAAGCTTTATTTAAGTTCCTAAAATGAATACAAATACGAGTATCGACATTATTTTTCCTAACATGGACTAGGTTTGAGACCCACTTTGAATACCTAACAGGGAAGATAATCTTGGCCTTGACGAGTTTGTTGAGTTCAATTTTGATTTGATCTTCAAGATCAGAGTGAATTTTCCTTAACTTTTGTTGTATGAGATTTTCAGTAGATATCATTGGGATAGTATGTTGGATGATGGAAGTATCATCAGTTTTGAGATCTTCATATTTCCATGCAAATACATTCTTGTATTTCTTCAGTAAGTGAATGAAGTCTAATCTTTCATTCGAGGAAAGCCCAAGTCCTAAGTTAATGTTCTGAGAATTAAGATCAATGCCAAGATTTACTGAGTTGAAATTTGTAGCTTAGAATTAGAAACCTTTTTGAATCTATCTTTTAGATGATAAATATATTCAAGCTTAACCACAGACTTAGGTATGGAATTTTCTTCAGGTTTATATTTCAATTTCCTTTCATGGTCATCTTAATCAATTAATTGATCATCATATGATCCTTCTAATGTAAGAAAAGTCATAACATCTTCAATCATCATTGAATACTCTCCAATTAGTGACATTATCAGGAACAAATGGGCGAAAAATCAACTCTATAGAAAATCTATCTGGACTATAATCTTCTAAAGGGATAAGTCTTGATGCTACATCATATAGAAGGTCTACACTTGCATTCTAAATTCTTGGAACATAAGAGATATTGAATGCTAAAAAATGAGAGGTAATAGATTGTACTAATGACTAGTAATGTTTAAGGTGACCAAAATTACAGTGTGGGGTATTTCTCACCTGTTTGAGAATTATTTCAGAATTACCATATACCCAGAGATATTTGACACCAAGATCAATTGCTTTGTATAAGCCTTGGACCAGTGCCTCATATTTTGTGATGTTATTTGTGCATTCAAATTCAAGTCTGCATGTCAGCATTGTCTTTCCACCTTCTGGATCGATTAATATACAACCAGCTCCTGCACCTTCACCAGATTTTGATCCATCAAAGTATAGTGTCCAGAAAAAAGTATTAATACAAGGTTTATCTGCGATATTTATATACTTGGAAGAGTCCGACTAAGAAAAAATTTCGATCTGAGAATTAACTAAGTGGGTGAGAAATGGATATTTCTAAGCATTAAAATTCCCTAAAAAGGATTCGGCAGAGTAATTGGCGAGAATTTTATTAGTAAAATCCATGGGTTCATTCTCATATTCGAATTTGGTTACTGATTATTTCATGTGTTTTTCACGGTCTACTCGGATTTGATTCGACTTACCATTATAGGGAAGCCACATATGTGACCAATCAATGGAAAAATAACCATGAAGCTTTTCTGACCAGTCTCTACTTAGGATTAAACCGTAAAAGTCAGGGATATCAGCAACTGAAATATCAATTACTTGATGAAATTTTGAATTGGATGCCAGTCTGATAAATATTGAATTCATTTCTCCTAATACCTTTACCTTTGTTATGTCTAATTACACAATGTGTATTGCAAACTTCTGAGGAGAAATGTTCAATTTCATAAAAATAGAATATGGCATGATGTTTGAAGAGGCTCCAGAGTCAATTAGACAATTATGCCCATTTCTGTTGAATACTTAAAAATTTAAAAGGAAGGGAGGAGTATGTGAACTAGATCTATCACTGATTAAAATAGCATCACTTGCATCAATTTTCTCAGGTGAATCACTAGGAGGCTTACAAACTCATTTTGAAGTTTTAGAAGTAACAGGGGTAGGTAAGGATGAAGCAGGGACTTCATTCAGTTCTTTGAGTAAAATTTTACGTTGCTACTTCAATTTCGCTCAACTCATATATGGAGATATTTTCCTTTATCTTCTTCATATCTTCCACTATATTATATTCAATAGTATCAGAAACCACTAATTTCTTGGATGTATATGGAAGAGTAGAAGAAGTTTGATTTGATTGGGGAGAAGGAGTTATTTTTTTAATCATTTGTCCTTAGCAACAAAGGATGAAGACTTTAGTTTTTGAGGTGACTAAGGAAGGTCAGTAGAATTTTTACTTCTAGTGTTAACTGGAAGTGCCTCAAGTTCATCTTTATTATTAGATGTTGGAAGGATAAAGTCCCATAGTCCATGAACTTCAACTAATTCTTCTTCCTGAGATTCTTCTGTGGATGAGATTGTTTCATCTTGATATTTGTCTTAATTTGATTCAACATTTGAGATTATATTTGGAGGTTGGGAAGCTTGATTTTTATTAAAAGATCTAAAAGGTTTCTTTGAAGAAGACTCGGCTACTTGTTTCTTTATCTCGACCATATCATTTGACATAGTTTTGAGGACTTTTCGTAATCCATCAATATCATAAGGATATTTAGATGTTTTCTTTTTGGGTTCATCCTTAAATGAAACCTTCTTAGTTTTTCTATATTCTTGTTCAATTTTCTTCTCTAAAGCAAGGATTATTTTTTCAATAGAAAGAGCTTCTTTCATGTTCTCTACCAATGTAGCCTTATTGGCTCTATCTACAAAAATAGCAATATTAGAAGGAAGAGAGGATATGTACCATTATATTTGTACATCTACTACAGGCTTAGATGTGGTTGGGATCTTATTGAGTAGCTTATTAAATTTGGAGTTCAAATCTTTGATCTTTTCTCCTGTATTTGCTTTAAGATTGGAAAGTATACTCATAAGAGTAGTAGTAGTATGATCATCACCAAATTTAGTAAGGAATTTTTCTTCAAAAATATCCCAGCAAGTAATAGTGCTTGATGGTAGTGAGAAATACCATGATCCAACTTATCCTTGAAAAGTACAGGGAAATAATATAACTACACAGTCTTATTAAGTGAAATCATTAAGATTCATGGCAAGAATAAAATTATGAAGATTTTCTTCAGCAAGTAGACCATCATCTAGATTGTACTTAGGAAACCATCTTAAGGGATGCTTAGGTAAAGGATGAAGAGGACCTAGTAATTGAACAGCTCCAGGATTCTGCCAAGGTCTGACTACCATTGTGTGATGTGGAGGATTAGTTTTCCCTAAAGGATGATTTGGAGTGGAAGAAGTAGTTCCAGTAGTGTTTGTTGGTGTAGAAGAAACAACTATGGAGCTAATACTGCTTGAGGCAGCAGTTGTAGACTGGGAAGAAGTAGGAATGTGAATTAATGAAGAAATTGTTTGAAAATATGTAAAAGGAGGAGGAATAAATGATGGTGTTTGAGGGGTAGAAGAGGATTGAATCTCGCTAGTAGATGATTGAGTTTAGGATATATGAGATTTCTTACGATGAGAATGGAGAGGAAATTCAAAAGGGATTACTCTGAGCTTTCCAGTCTTGGAACGAGTTAATACACCAGTGCCCTCAAATATTGAAGTAACACTTCCTTCTGAGGCTTTAGAAAGTACAGGATTCTCTGCCGAAATTGAAATTTCTTCCAATTTCTTTATTAATTCTTGTAATTCAAGTGATTCTGGAGTATAATATGAAGAGATTTCTTTATTAACATAACTAGGAGATTTGGGGGGAGATTGAACAAATTCTAATCTAAGAATAGGAGATCTTGAACCAGGACTAGAAGTTGTAGACTTGGATGGAGAATTACACTTATGATGGTCTTTTCTTTTTGGATTAAGCTTTGGTGCCATTCATAGTTGGATGGCCCTCCTTCTAGCGCCAAAAATGTTGAGGCCTCGAAAATCGGTGCAACAACATCATGGAAACCACCCGGTCAAGGACATAAAAACCATCCCTTTTCCGTTCGGAATGGTGGCTCCGGCTGGATTTATGGGACCAGTTTCCCAATGGAATATAATTGGGTGAATGGATGGATTTGTAACTATTTGTAACTTGCTAGATGGAAGTATTATCAAGCTTGCAATAACTAATATATCTATCTACTATGTATCCCGGAATGAAATATATTCTCTATGTAATTTATAAAGATACTATTTCAGTGGATACAAATGAAGATCATACAAACACTTAGAGATATGAAAAAAATTGAAGTAACTGATTTAATTAAATAGTTAATTAATTCAATTGGATAAATCTTATATCGCAACTATTAAATGCATATATTTAATATGTATCAAAATATAATTGTCTAACATGTTAAAAAGTGATTTAATGACAAACTATATTCAAATAGATACATGAAACAAAAAATCATAAGATAAATAACCATTTCTCATTTGAAACAAAAATATAACACATAGGATAAAAAGTACCATGTATATGTTCACTCTTCTCATTTGAGAAAAAGTACTTGGTCCAGCCCTTTCTATTCAGAAAACTTCAAGAGTACAAAAGTGAAACTTCTGTAAAGTCTTCCTTTCAAAATTTCTGGACCCCTTCTTCAAGGACATGAAGGGGTTTATATATAAAAATAAAAGTCTTAAAATAGTTATTACAATAAAAAGTTCAGGAGGTTTAAAACAACCCTCCTTAAACTAAGTGAAAATTAAACAGAAACATAATTTAAAGCGGTGACTTGCTTGATGATTGTCTTGTTGTATCATTAGCCATTAATTATTTTAGTTGAAGGATGTTAAGAATAGGCTTAACCTCTAGAGGTTGGCCTGGACTTATGCACATATTTCCACTAAAAACAATATCATAAAGTGGAGGAAGCATGTAGTAGGATGTATCTGTAAGACGGTGCAGCATAAGCCATTGGCTATGTGGCTTTACCAAGTATCTCCAATACTTATCCCAATCAAGCTTTTCCATATTTTTGGTGTGGTCCTCTTTTACATTTGAAACTTCTTTCCATTACCTTATCAAGTCTTTCACGATAGGAAGTGCACCGGGAGGACATATATCAATAAGGTTTGCAGCGATGAGATTTTGACTAACAGTTTCAACAATGTTAGTAGCCACATATTCTACTCTGCAAATGGCTCTTTCAGCATGTTTCAATTGTATGTCCCAATCAGTAACCAATATTTCCTTCTTTGATTCTTCAATCTTGAGCAGGTTGGCCTTTCGGCCATCAGCATAATCCTTCCAGGTGACATACTGTGAAACCTTATCATCAAACTCATCAAAAGTAATCCTCTGGTCTGAAATTAGATTCATCATTTAATCTCTTTACTCAGACAATTCAAGAATATTTGATAATTTTGACAAAAAATTACTTGTCATTGTACCAATAATCTATTTAGTTCCAAGGCATCTTTTCTAAATTCATCAATATTTGGATTATCCTTCAATTTCTCTACAGAAAACTGCAATTGATGAATTTGAGTGTCCTTTGAACTAATTTCATTTTGGTGTTGAATACTCAATTGTTCTATGCTCTCCTGGAGCTGTGTGACCTGTACCTGTAGTTTTTTTATTGAAATTTTGTTTCTCTACATGTAGCTCAAGTTCTAGTTGGATTATTCTTTCATCCTTTTCTTTCATCAATTGTTGAACCTCAAAATATTTATTAATAGTTGCAAAGGCATAAGCTCCTGCGAACTAAGTTAGGCGAGTTAGATCCTGTGAAGGATCTGCCTGTGAGTCTTTCCAGACAACATCCATTGAGACATATCCTTGGAAAAGGGGTTGAGATTTCTCTGATCTCCTTCTTTTCTTCTATGTGCTCATAACTACTTTATGTTTAGGACTGTAGAAAATATCCAGAGGAGGGATTTCCTCAATGTTAAGTACAATTTCAGTAGTGGGGAAGGTCGGGATGAATTTCGCTTGCTCAGTTCTTACTAATTTGTGAGAGGGCCCAGTAGTGAACGAGTCCTGACTTTTAGTTTGAGGCGTATGCACAATCTGTTGTTGATCAGTAATTATAACTCCTTGGTCTCCCTACAGTTTTAGGTTAAATTCTTCCAAACATCACTCAGATTAATTGGGAAATATAAATCCATAGTTTGAACATCGGTAGATTTACATTGGTTGGTTTTACTAAGGACTTTAGTATCCTTAGGTGCCAATTCATTTTCATTTTCCTTCTGTGTTAAGGGTTGTGAGACTTCCAACATTTTCAATGGAATTGCTTCCAATATCTTGTTCCGGTATTGTTTAAACTTTGGTAATTGTTTTGGATGGAGGAATAGGGCTGCCGACTTCTAAACTACAGAGTAATTATCGACTAACTCAAATAAGTCATCAAACTCATCATCTTCATGAACAAAAGGCCTAATTTTAACTTGGGTAGTAAAATTCTTAGCCTCCTTTAGAAACCATTCTTAGTATGTTGCCAACAGTTTGATATGTGACTTCTCTTGCCAGAAGCTTATCAGGAACATACAAGGGTAGAACATGCAGCCGAGCTAAGCTCCCAAATACTCTGACATAGGTTAATAGCTCTTCTCCAAACCATTTTCCAATGGAGGAAAAATAAGCTTGAGCCTCTTTTGACAATCTAGGAGCTTTCTCATTAAAGACAGCTTAAAACAAAGGGAGAATGACTACATGGAAGATTTTATAAAAATGGTTCTCAAATTTTGACTCCCATAATATGCTATGAAATACATGAATGGGTAGAGGGTCCTAGGTAGTCCATTTCCAACACATGACTATAAAATTTGAAGTGAAACACATAGCATCCATGATATAACCACTCATATAAAATGGGGGAAATTTTTGGAGGTAATAGAACGATCTTTCCTATATTCAAAAATTTGAGTAGCAATATTATTAGATAGAATGTTTCCCCAATCCATAACATAAGAGTCTGCAACTACTTCCATGAGATGAACCCATTGTACTAAAAATTTATTGTCTCAGGTTGACCAAAGGGCCTAGACATCATCACAACAACATAACAGTATGGAATTGCAAGGGAGTCAGTAGAATACATACCCTTGTCATCATGCTTGTGCTTATTAGGGTTTCTTCTCCATTGCTTGATTGGATTTGATTTGATCTCGTTCTCGTTGGGGAACTGCACCAAAAATTCCTTGTCATAGACATTTTCAAGGTCTGGGATGTGGTACATCGGCTTCAAGTCTTCACCTTTGAAGGAACCTATCATTGTTCCTCTGATGGTTAGAAAATTCCTATCCCCGATTTTCAGATTATCAATTATCCATCTTACCATATCTTTATATGGTAATATTTTAGGTCATGCAACAATTTGATGCAAGAAATAATTAGCCACTTCTTCTATAGTGGCTTTTGAGGAATCATAATCATCAGCATTAACCTTCATCTAAACCTTGTGAGGTTTCTCATCCTCGAATAGTTTGTACATGGCTTCCCATGAGGAGGATCCACTTTGAGGTCCGCACGTCGTGTATTTGAACAAAGGAAGCATCTATGTTCTCTCGATTACATCAGGTGCAGTATTCACAGGGGCCATCAGTTTCTTGGCTTTCTTGAGAGCTTTAGACATCTCCAGATAATTCTGTTTATTTGGGATCACCTGCGAATAAATAAGAAATGATAAGCAGAAAGAGGTAAATTTGATTTTACAAATGCACAAGTACCATAGTAATGGAAACAATTAAATGAATGAAATGTGGAATGTTGCTAATATATTAATTCAATGATTCTTAGACTCAAATTATTATGGAGGCATAGGCTACAAAACCATCAAGTTATGGCATTAATGGTTGATATGGGTTGATGTGCCCATGTAATCATTTCAGCATTTAAAACCATATTTGTCGCGTTGCAGTGCTTCTCGTGTGTGAATATTTGTAAAATAATGGTTGGCTTAGTTTTTCCGATTGTGATATCGTAATCACAATATCGATGAAAATAGATGGAGTGCAAAAGTGTTTGTGTTGTGAAAGTGCGATGTGTGATTTGCGATAGACTATATCACATCGGTGAACATGGTTGGGGTGTTTGCAAAAATGTGATGCGATGGAGTATACGCATCGAGAAAAAATCGAGGGTGACAATAGGACCATCGAGGTAGTGTTGCAAAATGTGAAATGTGATTTGCGATAGCCTACGTGGCGGAAGTGGGTCCCGCAAGCTTTCCTTAAAGAATTTGCTTGAAAAAAATGTATTTTCCCTTTATGAAAGCACTTTAGTTATATATATCGCATCGCAATATGTTTTAAGTTATTTTTAGAAGTCATATGTATTCCATTGTGGTATTGTGATTGCGGTAATGCGATATTTCTCCGCTTGAGTGCTTTTAAGGCAAAAATTCAAGGTTTTTTCCATTTTTTATTCCTATTTCTATCTAAATGAATCACTCTAAGGGTCTTATTTGTTTGACTCTAAAATTTTAAAAAGGGTCCCCATTATTTTCTAAGGTAACTAAGATAAAATAATGGGGGTTGTTGAATAGCACAACAAGTTGTGGATTAGGTTGCAGGATTTCTTTAAGACTGAGAAGATGACTTTCAATGGATGAAGGCTCGAGTATTCCCTTGAGGGAAGCTTGAATTATGTTTCATGGAGGGACCGGTTGGAGGCAGTACTGAAGGATAATGGGTTGAAGGACTACATTGATAATTTTTTTTCCGAGACTAGCAGCAGTTGATGCTCAGAATCTACTAGAATGGAAGAAGTTTGTTCCTATGGAAAGGAGAATAATATTAGAGGGAGTATGAGACTGTATATTCTCTAATCTCCAAAGGAAAGAGACTCTGTATGTAATGCGGCAATCACTGACAGATTTTTTCCAAGATAGTAGCAACCACAGGAAATTGGTTCTCAAGGACAAACTTTGAAACATAAAGATGCAAAAGACTGAACCAATTCTACAGTACCTGAGCAGGTTTACATAATTTCATGATGAACTTGGCAGGGTCGGTGTTACTATATCTCAAAAAGATTTGGTAGCTCTAGCTTTGTTTGGTCTTCCCAAGAGCTGGCATAGTTATCAAGATTCTGTAAATGGTAGAGACAAACTACCACAGTGGGAGTGGTTATCGTCAGATCTAGTACAGGAAGAAATAAGGTGGAGCAACAAAGATGGGACCTCATCCAAGGTTGAGGATGAGGATAAATATGCCTTGGGTAGAAAGGAAAAGAAATGGAAAGGGAAGAAATCCCAATCCAAAGGAGATTCCACTCAAGGGGGCAAGAAAAAGGACTTGGCCAAAATCAAGTGCTTTCACTATCATGAATTTGGCCACTATTCCACGAAATTCCCACACAAGAAAATAAGAAAGTATACCTCAGGAGGAGTGGTAGGTGAAGCTATAGCTTCACAATTCGAGCTTGATTTACCTCATTGCATGCATGGAAAGCATAGTGATGGGAAGTGTTTGGTATCTCCACAACGGTGCCTCATTCCATATGACAAGGAACAAATATTTCTTCAATGACTTGGAGGAGAAATACCTCCATATGCACATCAAGATGGGAGATGATGGGAGTTATAACGCGACTAGTATCGATATAGTTACTTTTCAAAGGGATTCAGATTCCCCTCTCAGACTCAAGGATGTGATGTTTTTTTCTGCCGCGGTGTTGGAAGATTGTGGCTACGATGTGATATTCAACAAAGGAAAGGCATTCCTGAGGCACATCTCCACATTAAAAGTGAAGCAAATCGAGGCTCGAGTGAAGGACCTCTATAGATTGGATGTGGAAGATTTTGTTGCTTTGAGCACAAAGGCAGAGAAGGTGCAGATTCAAGATTTCGGTGAATTATGGCATAAAATACTTGGCCATTTGCACCATGGAGCTTTGAATATCATGCAGTAGATCACCACAGGCCTCCCCAATGGAGCACTGGAGTAGCATAATACATGTAAATGGTGTACCTTGGGGAAGTACACAAAATCCACCTTCAATGATCATAATAACATGGTGCATGCAATACTTGAAAGGATCCACTCTGATGTTTGTGGACCTTTCTCAACAGCCTCTGTGTCCAAGCACATTTATTATGTTATATTTTTAGATGATTTCTCACGTAAGTGTTGGATTTTATTCATCTAGAAGAAAGACCAGACATTCTCCAATTTTTTTGAATTTAAAGCACTTGTTGAGAAAGAAATTGGCATGAAAGTGAAGGCTTTCAAGAGCGATAATGGTGGTGAATATGTGTCGAATGAGTTTAAAAAATATGTGGAAAGGAAGGTATTTTACATGAGATGACTGCACCCCATAACCCACAATAGAATGAGGTGGATGAGAGGAAGAACATAATTATTATGGGATCAGCATGGGAGATGTTGCATAACTAGGTCATACCTCTGCACTTGTGGGCCGAAGCATGCAACATTGTGGTATATGTGCAGAATAGGAGTCCTCTTCAAATTCTTAGAATGAGTACACCAACTGAAGCTTTTTCAGTGAAGAAACCAGATGTGTCACACTTTAGGATCTTTGGATCATCATTATATTTCCATATTTCCAAGGAAGCAAGGAAAAAGCTAGAGCTGACAGCTAAGTTGGGCATATTTGTGGGGTACACTGATACACCTCACAACTATCGGGTGTACCTATCATCTCTCAGGATGACATTTTTTCGTAGAGATGTGAATTTCGATGAAGAGAAGGACATGAAGTGTTCCATTGAGATAGAGCTTCAGTTTCATGTAGATCATGAGATTTTGACTCCAAAGGAAAAACCTTAAGAAGATATTGAGCAACCACATGTAGAGGAGCAGAGAGTGGAGACAACCACTCAAGCAGAGACATCCAAGGAAGGAATAAAACGAACCAGAGAAGTTGAAAAATTATTGCAGGATGTTAGAGAGAATGTGGGAGCACCCACATCATAGTGCAGGAAGAGGAGGTCACCAGAACGGGTCACATGATACATGGCTCTAATGAGTGAGCTAGTAGAGACAGATGAGTGAGCTAGTAGAGACAGAACCAGCCTCGTTCGAGGAAGCAGTAGAGAAACTGGTATGGGTTGATGCTATGATAGAGGAATATGATTCCATTGTCAGAAATTGTGTTTGGAAAGTGTTCCCAAGACATGCAGACAAGTGAGTGGTGGTTTTGAGATGGATTTACAAGGTAAAGCATGCAACAGACGGAAGCATTGAGAAGCACAAGGTAATACTCATGGCCAAGAAGTACTCTCAGGTAGAATGGATTGACTATGAAGAGACCTTTTCTCTTGTAGAAAGGTACTCTTTCATCATATCAATTCTCGCTCTAGTTTCACAGATGGGGTGGAAAATCCACTAGATGAATGTGAAGACACCATTCTTAATGGAGTTATTGAGGAGGAGGTGTACATTGAACAGCCTGAAGGATTTGAGACCTTCAACAAAGAGTCACATGTGTGTCAACTCAAGCGAGCATTGTATGGCCTGAAGCAAGCACCACGTGCTTGGTACACCAGGAGTGATAACTACCCCACCAGGTTGGGCTTCACCAAAAGTGAAGCAGATGAAAACCTTTACCACATTCTGGTAAAAGGAAAATTGTTGATTATAGTCTCGTATGTTGATGACTTGATTTTAACTCGTGATGAACAACTTATCAGGTCTTGCAATTAGGATATTTCAAGAGAGTTCAAAATGAAGGACATGGTGTTGATGCATTGTTTCCTAGGTTTGTAAGTATGGAAGAAAGAAGAGGAATTGTTTTTCTCTTAGGGAAAGTATGCCAATGAGATACTTCAAAAGTTACACGTGGACCGATGCAAACCCATGGAGACTCCTCTAGCAACCAACTGGAGGAAACAATATGCCACATCAGGTGAGGAAGTGGATGCTACCTGTATAGGAAGTTGGTGGGTTCTCTCATGTATTTAGTGAACACATGGCCAAACATTGTTATGCGGTAAATTAGTTCAGACAAGCCATGGTTCAACTGAGAAAATTATTTTGTAGGGTTTCTAAACATGTATTATGGTACCTCATAAGCACCACTAAGTTTGGACTTTGGTACAAACGGACAGAAGGAGTGAAGCTGCAAAGATTCAAACATGAAAATTGGGTGGGAATTCCATTAGATCGAAAGAACACTTCAGGAGTAATTTTCAATGTTGGGTCAAGAGCAGTTTCTTGGTACAATAGGAAGATGATATTAGTTCAAATCAACTTGGCAGAAGTAGAGTACATGGTTTCCAGTCAAGCCACTTGTGAAGATATCTAGATGAGAAGGCAAAGTCATTCAATCAGGCAGAGGATAGAAAATACTTGTGCAGGTTGAGCTCAAGGTTAAGTAGATCATATTGTATCCATCCAGATTCTTTGATTAATTCAATATAGATAGTAAGGGGTTTTGAACAGTTTCTTTCCCCTAGATATATCTTTGTTTATATGTGTTAAATCCTAATGCATGTTATTAATTTTTGTTCTTAATCGTGAATTTACATCCACATATTGGTATAGCATATTTGAGACTTATGTTTTAGTACATTACATGAGCAGTTTGAATCTACATTAAATTTCTACATGAGGAACCCCACTCTAGTCTCTCAAACCAGCACACCCATCACAGAAGAAAATATGCCCTCCACTTATGTTGTATCCCTAAGGTCTCACATTCCATCACTGCGAACAACCTCCACATCAACCATTATCTCAGACATTCCTCCACCTGGAAATCTCCTCGGTGCAGAAACAGAAATGGAGGCAGGCTCTGTGGTCCAATCCCTAATGGACACTACTAATGAGAAAATTTCAACTCACCCTATATTCATAGGATATGTTACTATGTCCTTGTTATCTTTACTCCTCTCACCAAGCACATCAACCTAAAATATTTAGCCCATTAGCACTGAGAACCCGAACACTAAAACCATAAGCACATTTACCCTAACCGTCAACCCAGCCTCCTTACCACCACCGCAATTTGTTCTAGACCATTTCAGCCCTCACACCGTCGATCCCTCACAGCGAGAAGCCTCACCCCAAGGGAAGTCTGAGAAATCAGTTTACAGTGGCCAACCATTTTAGAGTCAGTTCTCCAAAACCACTACTATGACCCCTGATGACCTCTAGAGTTGGTCATCCTCTCAATTGTTGAATTTCATTCAACTATATGAACGCCAAGCGAAGGCGTTGCACAACACTCTCGCAACTGAACATGAGCAGCAGCAGCAACAGATTCTTTCCATTACAGCAGAATGTGATCACTTTTTATAGGAGAAGCATACTCTACATAACCAGGTCGACAAAATAACTACGAAGTTCCATGATCTTTGGCCCTCGATTGGCGAGATAGTCATAAATGCGCCAAAAGACTTTTCGGCCTGCACTCTATTAAAATGTTGCAATCACATCAAATGATTTTCACCAACCTTGTCTCAACAAATAGAGAGCTCAAACGAACTATTGTTGCCACTCAAAGGGCACTACCATACCCAGCCTCCTAGTATGCCAGTGAAATCAAGTAGAAAATAACTAAAGTGGCTTGTCTCAAAGCCTCTATCATCCATGCTATAGGGGAAGCTAAGGAACTCTTAGCGCAAGTTTGAGAGTGGTCGGGCTTCCTTGCCAAGAAAAATCAACCGGTTTACCCCCTAAGCCAAAAGGATAATCATTTATTCAACCAAGGCATGACTATTATGGACAAAAACTAGAGAAAGGATCTCCTAGCACAGGAAGATGCCCTCGAAAGCCAAATCCAACAAATCGAGGATAATTGAGTAACACTAAGAGCCTCCTCCACGAACTTAAGCCACCAAAATAGGATCACTTCCAGATGCTACAGGAGATTAGTGAGGACACAGAAACTCAATGGAGTACCCTCTTGATGACCCACCCTACCCAACCAATAACCGAATTCGCAACACAATTCCTCGATCAAGAAAGAACTCTCATAGACTCATGGCAGAAAACACTCGCTGAGTACACATGGTTCAATAATGCATCCATTGAGTCTGTTCCAGAGTTGGGTCCTTCATTTGAAGGAAAAATCCAAGGAGCAGCACAATAAGAAGCACCAAAAAAACAAGAAGCAAACCCAGCACCAGCAAATTATTGACTCGGGGATGAGTCAATGGATTGTGGTTGGGTCTTGTTGGGTCCTTCATTTTTAGGATTAATTTTTGTCATGTTTTGACGTTGAATACATTTTTACCAAAGGTGATTGTTGGAAAGTCATAGAGAAGATAGTCGAAGGAGAAGGGGCCTGCCAAACACTGGCAATTGCGGAGGATTGGCCAGAGAAATCAGGGCACATGTAGTCGCACCCAAGCTTGAATTTTCACTAACAATCGAGCAACAAAGGAACTCAAAAAGGAAAGGGTGGAGCATTCAAGTGAGAAGCAGCATTCCAAGGGAGCGAAGTGTTTAAAAAGGTTGAAGAAAATTCAGGCCGGGGAGAAAAGAGAAATATATTGAAATTTTATCGTGGATCCTATTGAGCCTACACTATTATGTATTATTTTGATCATGTATTATCTTGTATTTCTATTCTATGTTCTATTGATGGGCATTTTGAGCCAAATGTATTAATGTGGTGTTGTCCGAACTAATGAAAGAGGAAGTTGCAAAGATACATGAGAGTCTTCTTATGTGATTTTATATGCTCCTTTTAAAAAAAAATCATGAATCCATATGTATGGTACATGTTCCTTTTGAATGCTTAAGCTGTTATGATTGTATATTTGATATCTTGGTTCTGGGTTTAATGAGTAATAATAGTTCCATGTGATTTCCCTAACTGTGGTTCCAACCCCTTAACTAAGTAAGTTCACGGCGTGCCTCGAGTGATATGCCTTATTCTTTCTAAGTAAGGTGAAAATGCCAGCGCTACGCTAGACTACAATGGAAACTTTGTTGGCCCGTGTGCTTGAAACCATGGTCTCAACCTGTTCACCATTTTTCTGCCAACATCACCCCAAGAAATTTCACTATTTTGGAATCAAATGAATACAAGTCCTTATATGGTTTAGTTATTTAGAGGCTTAATTATTCCGTGACAATCAAGGGCATAAGATTATGAGAAGCCCCTGAATAGAGCATGCAATTATGCAATAGTAAATCATGGATCACTGATGTAACATAGAATGGGTGTGTGGAAGGGTCTTGCTCCTCCACATGTGGGTAGATATTGACTACAGGGATGTCTTCCTGCAAATTTAAACTATCTTATGATGAGGCAATATGAGATACATCCATGAAATTAGAGACTTGTTTTTTATAAACAGATTGCTTCAGGAATTCAATCAAGGGAACAAACATGATCACCTTCTCTAACTCTTTTTGTAAACTAAAAACATAGGAATTCTTATCCACCTTTATTGGCCCAATTGGCTCTTTTTTTTCTTGATGTGTTGGCTTTGTTTGTGCTAGTATTTGTTTTGTATCTACAGTTTTAAACTTAGAGTGAATGGAGTGGGAGGCTTCTCCTTTGGTTGGTAGATCTAGGCTAGCATGTTTTTTCCCCTTATCAATTTGTTTGGGGGTTGTGGGTTGGACAATTTCTTTATTTTGGTCCTATGTCTGAGATCTTTTTCTAGACCTGAAGTTATATCTCCTATGTTGTTATGCTTGTATGAAATCATCAAACTTCTTACATTAAGTATCATTTTAGTCATCCTCCTCTCCTCCCTGTGCTTTTGTCTCATGCTCTTCTTCTAAAAGGGCTGAGTATTGATCTCGAGAGCTTCAAAAGCCTCTTCAATACTTTCCTCGGGATCATCCTATAAATACAGGGGAGGTTGTATTTGGTCTTGCTGGTCTTTTCTTTCTCTTTGCAATAGTTGCAAAGGATTAAACTTGAAGGGATAAGTTTGTTTCGAAATTTCCCCAATCCACCCTAAAATAATCAAGAAATGGTTTGAAATTACAGATGGAAGGATCCATGAATTCAAATTTTCTAGACTACCAACCAGACCAACTTGGAAAAAATATTGATCCAATATTTTTTATATACCCTCTCTCCCCATATGTTCATTCTTCCATGTAGGGTCAATTGAAGTGGGTCTGATATCCTTTAAATATTTATATGTGAAGAAATCCTTGAAAAACATCCCTAAATAATCCTCCTTACTACATGTGCCTAGACCTCTTTCTTTTACATGGTTAAATTGAATTCACCTGCCATAACTAATGAGCTAACGTCCATGATACCAATGTCATCAACTCACTCCCAAAAACCCTTTCTGTCAGAGAAAGGGGAATATACATTAATAAGACGTAGGCACTTTTGATCCTCTCTGGAAATATTTTAATAAAATGCATGCAACATATTTTAAAGCTTTGAAATTAATAACATTGGGATTCCAAGTGGCGAACAATCCTTCCAAGAGGCCAGAGGCATTGTTCGCACAAACATTCCATAGAGGGCAAAGCTTTAGCAAATAACCCCAAGCCTTTTCCCTACTAGTCATGGTCTCTTGGAAGAGATCAACATCTGGATCATAAATCTGAATAATACTTCGAAGGGAATTCCTTTTATGAGCCAATCCCAACCCACTCACATTCAGAGACATAAAAATAATTCTAAGAGGTCCTCCATTGGTTTATTCCCTCTAAGGACCTTAGAACCAAAAAGAGCAACATCCAAGTGACCAACCATAATGATCGCTATTATGGAGATCATGATACACCAAAGACTCCTGAAATGTAGCAAGAAGATGAGAAGGGGCAATGGAACAATTAGAGATTTTCTTATATTTGATACCTTTTTCTTATTGATAGTAATGTTCTTCCTAGATTCAGGACTCACAAAAACCTACTCATATGAGAGGACTTCTTAATAGTAAGTGCTCCAAGCCACTCGACACATCCCGAGCCACGCACTCCAATTCGACATCATCAAAGAACGGAGATGAGGAAAGTCTTGGGGCGCCCCAAATTGAATTGGAGAAGAGAAAAAATTCTCCTTCGTGCTATGGACAGCATCCACTGAATCCAAGCCATGATTGACATGGGGTGGCTCACTTTTGTTTTGAAAGACTCTCTTATAATTATTCGGCCTCTCTCCACCAAGAAAGACAGGGACGTTGATACCACCTTAGAAAACCACACACCAGATGTTGGTTACCACCCCTCGCAAGACCCAGATTCAATTGCCGATCATAAAACTTGAACTACTCAACACGTAGCCTCCTGGCCTTCGGGCTTCTAGCACCATGTAGGCATGAACTAGATTCATCTTGAGGACTTTCGAGATCCAAAATTGTTGCGCTCCATCCAAATAATGCACATGCGGGCATACAGCGAATGCAGCCACCTGCAAAGGGACAATAGCAATATTTTAGTGTTTACATTTGTCAACTAAAAGATGTCTATATATAAAGTAAAGAGGATTCTCACAACTAAATAATGACGTAAGTTTATAACTTTATCCTGCTACGAATTTGCAAGATCAGCATCATAATAAGAATCCAATTCCATTTCTTTTTTAACAGTATAAATTATATACAGGATGCCTAGAGCATCCACATTTTGAATATTATTTTTGGTAGAGATGTCATTCGCTTGAAGTTGTGTGTATTTAGTAATTAAAATTTCTCATTTCACTGCCATATTGTCGTAGTATTCTATCAGCTTAAACCTAAGGAAAGATAGGAATTCTTTGGTAGCTGCTTCAAAGTGAAATTCCTCTGAAATACTCCCAATATATGTATTAAAAAAACAAAAGTTGTTGGCTCTTGTATCTAGAAATTAGAAGAAACGAAACCCATAGTTAAATTATACATTTAAATTTTAAAAAGTTATATTCGTAACTATAAAATTCTGCTCCATGAGAAGTAGTAGAATTAAACTACCCTTCATCATTTGCCACTTCAATTAAAAACATAAGAGATACCTCTAAGATTTTAGTTTCATTAGTCAATTCATGTGAGAAGAATCATAAAAATCAAATATGCTATTAATTCAAAGTCACTTTGGATTGTATCTGGCACACCAGGAATATGATTACATGATTAAATAGATTTAATCAAAGCCATATATGGGATAAGAATGGGTTTCCATTTGAGGTGGATTACTGAATTGGGTTTTTGGAAAAGAGAAGCATTTATGTCTTTATAAAAAACCTCCAAATACTTGCCAGAATGATATTTTTGGTTGGTAAGGAAAAAGGATTATAATTTTAGGAAAAAAACTATTTTGGCCAAAAATTGTGCTAACTAATAAGTTATAATAAATTTTATATTTTTCTTTCATCATCATAACTGATAAATTTTTGTATATAAAAATCGTGATCAAATAAATATTAAATCATAATAATTTTAAAAATAAATTATATATATATATATATATAATTTTTATTAAAAAACATTAATAATAAATATTTTTTTAAAAATTAAAAATATAATAATAAAATTTAACTTAAACAAAGTTTAACTCCTAAAAATTCTCATACCGAATTTACCTTTTCTCTCATGCATTTGTCTTTTTCACATTTTTCTAGCTACTAATTTAGATGATCTTAAACCAATAAAATTGTTTTCATACCGAATTTACCTTTCGTCTCATGCATTTGGCTTTTTCACATCTTTCTAGCTACTAATTTAGATGATGTTAAACCAATAAAATTATTTTCAAATAAACTTAGGTCATGAAGAATTAAAGTTAAAAATATCAAATAAATTTAAGTTATAAGATAAAAATAAATACTAGATGAAATAAAATAAAAACATTATAAAATAAAAATTTCAATTTTTAAAATAATATAAAAAAAATTAAATTTATTATAGATTTATTTTAAAAAATTATTAATTTAATATATATTATCATGGTGTGTTTTTCAAAACTTTATTTAAATAATAATTTAAAATAAATAAATAAATATATTGAAATATTATTATTTTAGGATTATAAATAATGAAATATACATTTTAGGAATGTTCTTTTGCAATATTTTATTGGACTCTAATTGAACCTCAATTCTTTTAAGGCGATTTGCATTGGCTAGTGGTTTTGTTGGGAAATATAAGTGACGAGAGACTCCTTAATATTTACATTGGCTAGTGGTTTTGTTGGGAAATATAAGTGACGAGAGACTCCTTAATATTTAGCTTTCTCCAAGACTATTTACATTGGTGAGCATATTGCAGAGCAACTCCATCCTGTGATTAGGAACTTCTTAATATTTAGTATTGTTTAAAAGTATATGTTTTATATATTTTTTTTGGCAACTCTATTCTAAATATATATTTTTTAATAATAATATTAAGTTTTTTTTTAATATTTTTTTTAATCACTTATAACTTGATAAGACAAAAGCAAACAAACCTTATTAATTAAATATAATTAAACTAAATTTATGTTGAAATTTTATTTTTTTTTATAATTAGTATGTATACATTATTTTAAAAAACACATTCAAATGAAAAGAAACATGACACTAAAAAAAATATACACCAATCATCTGTCATATCCCCATGACAATAGTTTGAAAAGACTATGTAGTCATCCCGTTTTTTATTTTGTAAGATGTTTAAAAAATTACTATATAAACATAATTAAAAGAGTGATCATGTTTATTACATTTTTTTTTTTTAAATATGGCTTCTCATAAGGATTCAAAAAAGAAAAATACTCGAAATTTTACTATTAATATTTTCATATTTTCAAATATTAAAAAGATGCATTTGATATTTATTTTAATTTTAAAATCATTAAAAATTAAGGAGATTGAATTTTTTTAAGACAAAGGTAATAGTTGCAATGTTTTTGCCTCTATCGCTAATTAATTAATTAAACCTCCACATAACATCCTTTGCACATGCTTCCTTCACAAAGCCACCTTCACACAACTTCCTTTGAGTGTGCTTCCTATGCACAGCCACCACCGCGCAGCTTGTCTCCAATTACTCACTCCCAAAAAGGAAGGAAATTATGTGAAGAGTAAGTCACCAATTAAAATAATAATAAAGTGACTGAAAGAGTGAGCATGGGTGTATTATGGGAGACCATATTTTTATTTAATGATAATAATTCTTTATATATTGTAATAATAATAGTTCTTTGAATTGAATATAGTTATTTGATATGCTCATAAGAAGTAGACGACGAAAAATGTGGAAAAGGGAATATTTGGAAAAGCACTTTCATACCAAGTTAATAGTTGCATGTATGTGAGTGTGGAAAAGTGAAAATAAATAAATACCAATCCTAGGATTTGACTAAGCTCTTGTTATGATCCAAGAGTTGACAATAATGTATGAGTGCGGAGCTTCGTTTGAGTGCGGAGAAGTTTATTGTGCGGGTGTGCATAAATAACACATTTCTCCACACTCTCACATAATCAACTTCTCTGCACTCAAACGATGCTCCACACTCATCTGCATGTAGGGTTTTTGACTTGGAGTGCTAAAATCATCTTTCTCTCACGTGACTTCAAATGCAATAACCTACTGCACTGTATGGAATATGGAAAATTTGATCTCCTCATGACCACTCATACTTGTGTTGCAACAAGAAACAGATACAACGTGTATGAAAGAACATAAATTGAGAAGAAATAAACTTGCAACTCAACGGGGATTTAGAATTTCAGAGTTTCTTTTATTATTGTCAAGCATTATAAAAACTTATAATTTAAATTGAATCAATTACTGCCTTCGATTAAACATGCTCATATTAATGCATATAGTAAAACAATCACTTCAATTGAATGTTAAATTCGCATGGAAATGTCGTCACATGAGTCTCTGTGTTGGGTTTCAGAGTAGACATGATACTTTAAGAATACTTAAAGAAAATCAAGCATACCAACATGAAAAAACTGAAAACCGTATTGGATTTCTACATAGAGAATATGAGAATTTTGGATGTTTGAAAGTAGATATTTGTACAGATCCCAATGCATATGCTTCTCTCTTGCAGGACTGCATTAAGAGAAACTTACTAGTGAATAGCACGAGAGTCCATGGTAGTTGCACGAAGAGGTGTATTCTACAACACAATATAATGGTGATGTGTAAGTATGTCACGTCTCTAATAAATAAATAAAATATAAATAATTTTGGTTAATGTCAGCTTAAACAAAAATTTAAATAATCATATAAATAAACAAGTAAAAAAATATTAACACAACAATAAAGTGAGTTGTTTCTACTTGGATTTGATTTGCTTCACACTCATTGCTTTGGTATTCATTCTACTTAGATTTGATATTTTTCTCAGTAGTTGGATTAGACATCATCTTAATTATAATTTCAATAGTGTGTCTATTATATACATTGGATTTGAATGGATAATAAATTATTTCATACTTAGTCTACATTTCGAGTCTAAATCAAGACTCATCATCAGGACAACCTGCAAAGAAGAGAAAAGATCAGGGTCAATAAATAATGGAAAGAGAGAGATGAAAAGGGCCATTTTTCATCTCTCTCTTTCCACTATTTATTGACCCTGATATTTTCTCTTCTTTGCAGGTTGTCCTGATGATGAGTCTTGATTTAGACTCGAAACATAGACTAAAAATGACGACTGTGGATATTTTGAGTTTTACATCTGAAAAACTACACCACAGAAACCTCCAATCTAGTATTTCATACTTTTTAATAGTTCCTTTATCATATTTGAATTTGAATGTACCATAATTTACCTTCAACAAAAAAAATTATAACTTCAACAAAATTAGATAAAATTTTAAACATATTTTTGTAGTATACATTTTAAAGAAAGGTTTGTTGGAAATAGTAATTACTCCAGCATGCGGAGTATTTCAAATTTAGAGCTTGAGTTAACTAGTGTTAGTGTGAGTTCATTGAGTTAAGTGTGAGTGAATTTGAGTTTAGTATTATTTTGGGAAAAGTCAAATATAGTGTGTGTTTGCATGTGAAGTTATTTGGGCGAGCCACTAGACCAAAAAAATGAAATACCCCTCACCAGGTCCATTGTAATGATCCAGGTGGATATTGGTGGCCACCTGCCTATTCCACCTAGACCCACAGTTATTTTCATTTGTTTCCTTGTTTAATATAGCAGCATTTACTATTTTTATCATTTTTCCGGGTCCTAAACTTCTGAAGCAATTTTGACCCCCTAAATGTTGCTTTTTGGAGATCTGCAGCAGGCTAGTAGCCATAGGCTAGGGCATGCGGTGAATCCTGTAGTACTCGGAGATATATTTCCAATGAGGGATCGTACACGCCAAACAAAGATAATATGACCAAGTTACGACCTTGGGAATTTGGCTGCCAAACTAACCCCAATGAGGCCCACAAAATCTTGGCGTTTCGTCCAATAATAAAAAGGCCCTTGAGCCTCATTGTAACATAGTTTAGAGGCATGTAGCTGCCACATCTCTTCTTAGAGATAAACTAACATCACCCAAGCTAGTTTATTTCGATTATTTCTGTAAGCATATTTCTGTTCTTTGATATTAATGAAATCAAGTTTTATTTTTATTGCATCTCTGTGTTTATGTTTATTTTTGTATTTTATTGTGTTCTTGCATAATTCTAGATCAGTGATATCAGAGTGGTCTTCTCTTTCTTGGCCTTTCTTTGCATGTCCCCAATGAGATCAGGGTATAAGGATTTATGGCTTGATCTGGTTGAACCATTGCAAGATCATCCTCGCAAACCCAAATGGCCTCCCATGGCGGAATAAAATAAAGATGAAGGAGGAGGAGATCCTATCAAAATACTACTCGAGGAGGCCCTCAAGAAATAGAGGAATGGGATGATGGATAATTTTTCCCATATCCTTCGACAGCTACCCACAGGTGACACATCTTCATCCAACAGCCACTCTGGAAGCACCACTCTTTTTAAGGTACAGGTTAACTTTGACATTCCCATATTTGAGGGCCATATAGATGAAAACATCGTAGATAGATGGTTGAATCTGTTAGAAGGGTATTTTTCGGTTCATGACTTTTCCAATCAGGAAAATATTACTTTTTCACTCCTCAAATCTGCCCCCCATGTCAAAGATTAGTGGGAAACCTACTATGAGCAAAAGGACAAGACGAAATCCTCACTGTTTTCAGCCGCATCCACTTGGAATTCTTTCTAAGATGCCATCAAGGAACAATGTTACCTTGTGGGGAGCCATGAGGACAAGTACATACAATGGACTACGCTATGGCAGCAAAGGGATCAAATGTGCATGAGCTGACGAATTTGTTACATACCATGCAAACAAAGTTGGGTATCAAATATTCGGAGAAACATATGGTGCTTAAGTACTACAGTTGTTTGCACATAAAAATTCATGAGGAAATGGAGTTCCTCAACATCTCCTCGCATGGTGCATCATATTGATATGCTACCAAGATTGAGAAGAAATTCAAATAGAAGAAGCAATACTTTGAATCTATGAATCTGAAGCAAGGGGTAGCCCAAAACAACACGTTGAAGTCGTAAGCAAGGATCAACACCACAAATACAAATAAGGACACAGGAAAGTGGTATGAGTTCAATAAGAGCTCCACTCACAACACAAGTGAGTATCGAGCCAAGAAGTCACTGGTGGCTAAGCTGAACGCTTCTGAATCAGATGCATGTTTCGACTCTGAGTCAGAACCTGAAAAGGGAAATGACAAAGGAAAAAATATTATTAACACGAAGCCCAATGCCACTGTTGCCACAACCAAGATCCAAAAGGATGAACCCGAATATCCAGAGGGAGAGTGCGTCTTCCATTCCCATATGTGGGTGAAGGGTTTCCCACTATAGTTCATTTTCAACAGTGGGAGCCAAAATAAACTCATTTCAAAAGAGGTCGTGAAGTGGTTGGGCCTATCGACCACAACACACCCACATTCGTACACCATCGGGTGGCTTCACCAAGGATGGGATCTCTACATCAGCCAGTAGTGTCGCCTTCCCTACAGCATCATGCCCTTCATAGATGAGGTATTGTGTGATAGTTATCCTCTTGAAGTTTTTGATGTATTATTATTCCAACCATACTTGTGGAAGCGGCATGTTGTGTATGATTCTTGGCCTCGCACTATTATTACTACTTTGGAAAATAAGTTGTACAGGATATCAGAGGTAGCACTACCTATCTCCATCTATTTGATCACTTCAAAGCAATGAAGTCAGCTCATTTCCCAAACCAGGAAAAAAATCTCCCTTATGATTTTCCCTCAGGGAAAGAAGAAGACTTTGGCGACGGCCTCAAGACAGGGATCCTCCCCATGGAAGCAATAAATGGACAAGGTCGTGGAGGAGTATGAGGACATCTTCACCTCACCCATAGGGATACCTCTACATTGTCAAGTCAAGCACTGCATCGATATGAACCCATGCGTGTCGCTAACCAATGGACCAATCTATCGGTGCTATGTTCTAGAGAATGATGAAATCAAGAGGGAGATTCAAGAGTCGTTCAAGAAAGGTCGCATCCGGAAAATTTCATCACCCTGTGGGAGCCCGATCGTGTTAGTGCAAAAGAAGGATGGGACCTGGAGACTCTGTATTGACTATCGGGTGTTGAACAAGATCATTGTCTGGAATAGGTATATGATCCCATGAATTGATGACCTTCTAGACCAACTCAAGGAGGCTAAATATTTCGACAAGATTGACTTAAATTCTGGTTATCACCAGGTACCAATTGAACCCTCCAATGTGTGGAATATTGCCTTCAAATCCAAGGGCCTTTTTAAATGGTTTTTCATGCCTTTCGGGTTAGCGAATTCCCCCAAAACCTTCATAAGGATGATGGAATACATATTGCGACCATTCACCAACTCATTCATGGTGGTGAAATTGGATGACATCCTGATCTTCAGCTAGAGTTGGGAAGAGCACCTTGTAATGTCCCTTCCTAATTATTTTCCTAATGTTTGAGGAATTAATTTTGTAATTTTGATTAATAATATCCCAAGACACTTTTGTGAAGGAAACATAGGAGAAAGGAAATATTTTCATGCTAGTGGGATATGGGGGGCACTCACCCACATGCAATACACACTTGTGGAAGAGTGAATTCGAATTCCCTAAGGAAAATCGAGTTCAAGATGGGGCCCACAAGTTACTCATGGCCAGCAATTATAAATAGAAGGAATGAAGGATCATTTCGCATCTTTTTTTCATTTTGTGAAATCAATTTTCCTTTGCTTCTTAGCTGAGCCAACATTGTGTTGTTTAGCACAAGAGCTTCCCAAGGAGAGAAGCTCAACCTTTCTTCGATAGACTTTGAGTGCCACTCAAGGAAGGATTTCCTTACCTTGTGACCAAAGGAGACAGCTTCTACAGGTCCCACACATTTCTAGAGGGTTTGGGACATAGTTGGAGCTAGCACTACGTAGTAGAGGGAGACAGCTTGTGATTGGGGAGCTTTGTTATGGAGAAACTTTCCGAAGTAGCTACAGGAGGGATCCTTGGCCATTTTCATGAGTGTTTAAGTAGCTAAAGACCAGGAGGATGCATCTACACGCAGTTCTCATCAGTCATTCATTAGGGATTGTGTCATCCTCTTTGTGACTATGCAGTCATAGGAGGGAAACATTTTGGGGTAGCACTTGCCAAAGGAATTTGGGGCTGATATGTTGGGGAAATACTTGGAGGGGCCCTGGAGAGATTTTGTTGGAGTTTGGGGAGCAGTGAGTGACAACAATAGGCACAGTGACATAATTCAAAATTGGAAGAGGGCCAAGCTGTGAAGGGTCAAATTTTAAAGGTTGGAATTAGGGGAAACCCTTTCTGGGTTTTCTAGGTTTTGGGTAAGGATCATATTCACAAATTCCTAGAATTTTCTAGGCATTTTTAAGGGGATAAATTAGAGGGTGAATTATGGCAACAATGTAGTTTTGGAGCAGCAACATAGTTTTCTGAAGGATTTAGCTATTGCAGTTGTTGGGATTTTTTGTACTAATCACCTAGTGCTTGTAGCTTGCCTTTTGCAAGACCGGGGGAATTTTTCCAAGTCATTTGTACCACATCTCTTTTATTAATAAAATCTTGGCTAGTTTGAGGATTTGTAGAAATTTTTGGTTATTGTGTTTATGCTATGAAACGTTTTGCGTTTGTATAATTGCATGTTTTTGTTATCCTTATAAATTTTCCATTTTGAACATTATAGTGGTATCAGAGCATGATCTTGGCCAGTTGTGGGGAAGCTAGCAAGATCATGCAGGTGCTAGACACACAAGCATAGTGATTGGTGAACTTATGGACACTCCAATGACACAAAAAGGGAAGAGTACACAGGGGATCATGGAGGAGTTGATGAGGCAGAGCCAAAAATTGGCGAGGCGAAACCAATAGATTTTAGAGGTGGTGCAAAAAATGATAAATAAGCAGCAGAGAAGCCACTCACTTGCACACTCATTTTAGCAGAACAATAACCATGGCCATCTCAACCGACCTACCATGCCTCATTTTTTGGGTGAACCGGAGAAGGGGAGGGAACCAGACACCTTTGAAGATTTGATGAGGCCCTCCATGGATAGGATTGATGAGTGTGAGGTGTTAGACCCTAGGATCAAGAGGGTTTTCTCATTTGAGGAGCATAGAGGAGGACAGTTAGAGGATGATACCGAGAGGCACTTTTGTTGGTGGAACCTAGATTTATATATCAGGAGTCTGAGGAGGAGGTTGAGCATGAGATTGTGGGCACACATGAGTGTGGGGAGCATGTAGATGTGTCTAGTGTGACACATGAGTCACCCTTTTTCGATATCCCTTTGGTAGCTCCGGTTGACACCCTAGTGGAGAGAGTAGAGCATACACTTAGAGAGTTGTCTATTGATGAGGTGCCACCCATGGATGAGGTATCGTCTATTGTTGAGGGATGCATTAATGAGGTTTTCAAGTCCATGTCTGAGTTTTCAAGTGATAGCAGCACACAATAGGTCGATGAGGTGTCATGAGACATATCCACCGTTGATGAGGAGTCGATAGGTACATAGGCATCCAGATTTTTGATAGAGTTTCCATATGATAGCTACCTATCGCTGATTGTTGAGGATGTTATGCGTGATGAGATATATTTGTAGGGACATTTAGTGGCCCATGTTGATCCCATGGGGGATGAGGATGAGAAGCCATCCTTAGAGTACCCATCGATGAGGAGCAGTCAGATGCATTGGTAGCCAACATAGATGTCATACTTTTAGATGATAGTCCCATTCAAGTATACATCGATGGGGCATGCCATTAGAGAAATTTTGAGGTATAAAATGGGCCTCCTAAGAAAAATGTACAACCAAAATAAACTTTATAAGAACTAATAGGATTCAAGATGATGATGTCAACCATGGGGGATGATTCACCATTTTTGGGGTAAAAAAGTAAAAATATATTAATAATAAAATAATAAAACTACTTTTCTAACTCGTATTTTCAACTTATCTCCCTATGTTTTTACTCAAATTTCGAGGAGTACTCATTGGAAGCAAAATTTAATTTCTAATCCAATGAGTACCCATGTTACATACTTTCGATGGACCATGCTACATGCAAAATGAGAAATACATGAAAAAACGTGATTGCAATCACATTTTTCATGTATTTCTAATTTTTCGTGTATCAAGATCCATAGAAAGTATGCAACATGGGTACACCTTGGATGAGGAATCAAATTATCCATCCAACAAGGGTTCCCCCTCGAAATTTGAGTAAACCCATAGGGATATAAGTTGAAAATACGAGTTGAAAAAGTAGTTTTTTCATTTTTCCCTCTAAAATTTGATGCTGTAATCAAATATTATTTTATTATTTCCACTATTATTTTATATTTTCCTTAGGAGGCCCAATTTAGACCTCAAAATTCTCCTAATGCATCGATATTGGGCCACATCTGCATGTTGGTGAGAGAGAGGCCACGTTACCTGGGCAGATTACATGGATTGGCCAGACTAGCAAGATGAGGCAACACGAGTTGTGCACGGTGCAACGTTCATTGGATGGGGTGCTAGTTCCATGTATATGAGTTTGTGCTCTTGATCCATCTCGCGGGTTTGGATGGCGAGAGGTATTGAGTTGGTACCTGATGGGGCTAGCTAGTTTTTCAGGTACATCCACGGTCGGGAGCGTAGTTCAGCAAGGTTGTGGTCCTCCAGAGGGGCTCGAGGGTTGGATCATCATGGGGACTGTTGTGGCTCATTTTCATTAACCTTTGAAAAGATGTGAAGGTGGGTCAAGTCGGGCTCATTCACATGTAGAATAGTTCAAATTGCACCCACATCCAATGGCAACCCGAGAGCGCAAATTGCACGATATTTATACCAAGGAGTGCCCCCGCAAGCAGTCTCGTTAAATCTGCTCACCTGCAAATCGACGACTGACATGAACTGCAGGAACACTCTCTTCAAATTCCAAAAACCGCTTAAGTGCCCCCGTAAGTGGTTTCAGGTTTCAATGAAGAAATTACATGGTTAAAGCTAGATCCCACACCCTTTACTTTCAAATCAAAGAAGGCAAAGAAATGGCATATTTCCCTTAGATACTTAAGATTTTTGGAGGAGGCGCAAAGGGAAAAACATACGGTCGAGATCAAAGCACAAAATTGAAGCAGAGAGATGGATGGAGGAGATTAAATCGCAAATCACAAGTTTTAAATAATAAGTGCAGAGGTAAATGTTAAATTTTTCGAAGTACGATATGCGATGATGTGGCCCTGGCCCACATACCACACATCACAAGTTTTAAAATTTAAGTGAAAAGGGTTTGAGTTATAATCGTCGAAGTACGATATGCGATGTGGTGGGGCCCGATCGCAAATCAAAAACCGCGATTTTTAATGAATAAGTGCAGAGGTAAGAGTTAAATTCACCGAAGTGTGATATGTGATGACGGTGGGACCCGATCGCATTCACAAATTGCAAGTTTTAAAAGATAGTGCAAAGGGTTCATGTTAAAGTCGCCGAAGTGTGATGTGCGATGCCAGGTGGGACCTGATTGCATAGCACACATCACAAGTCTTAGAATATAAGTACTAAATACAAGTTTAAAATAGTGAAATGCGAAGTGCGATGTGCAGGCGGATGCAATGTGGTTTCAAAAGTGAACTCCAAAGGTTTTCAAATCTGAAGTTAAGGAATTTATTGTGTTAAAATGCATCAGAGGAAGAAAAGAGGATTATAACGTAAAATTTGGTGAAACGCCAAAATGCGAGAGAAGGCGGAACGTTGCAGGCACAAACAAAAGGGGATAGGATAACATTTTTTGAAGCACAGAGGCATAGGCAGAGCTGGGTAGAAAAACGTATAGTGTCATTGTTGGAAGCACGACAGCTAGGTCAAGTCGGGCACTGAGGCATAGCTATAGAACTGTGCAGCTGCTGCATCATAACCCGAAAGGACACCTTAGTACATTGGAAGGACGCATCAGCAACATCAGATTCAGCAAAACGAACAATATTTCCAATTTTAATTTGTTTTATTAGTATGATTTCATAAGTAATCTTAACAGTTTAGGTAGTTGAGTAATTTCAAGAAGTTCAGTAGTTACGAACTACTTTGATGTATTTAACTAGATAGAAATAAAGAAAATAGGTTCTCTGTTTTGGACTTCTGGATAACTGTTAATTTGATACTAAATTTTCTAATAAATAAATGAAAGATCAAGTTTCCTACACCTATTGATGTTGATATGTATTTTCGGTTTCGCTCTATGTTTATTCCTCTTTGAATGAAGTGAAGTAATGTAGCATTCAATCTCTTAATTACATCTGTGAGTAAGAGTTAAACAACCTTAATTTGTGTTCCTTCACTTCATCTCTTCTCCCTTCACAAATTCTCCCTGAAACTTAAAAGTAATAGAATTTGTGTTTACAACATATTATTTTGAGTTTCCCCTCTCTTAGCAAAATCCTGATGAAACTTTAAAGTAA
Organism: Pinus albicaulis; assembly: GCA_034641835.2. Taxonomy (NCBI): domain Eukaryota; kingdom Viridiplantae; phylum Streptophyta; class Pinopsida; order Pinales; family Pinaceae; genus Pinus; species Pinus albicaulis. The sequence continues at coordinate 829,292,215 of CM076570.1, forward strand.
TATATTCTATGTTTACAACATATTATTTCGAATTTCCTCTCTCTCCATGAATTTCCTCTAAAACTTAAAAGTGGTAGATTCTTTGTTTTCAGCATATCATTTTGAGTTTCCCTTACAGTTCTTCTTTTCATTTCATTAAAATATCAGCAGTTTATGGCATTGTGAAGGCTTTCATGATATCAGATTATTGAGGGTATTAAGTAATTAATTCCAAATGTGTTAAACAAAGACCATTTGATATTGTAATTTTGACGTACATTTACAAAATGTCTTAAGCATTGATTCATTACCACATCCGAGGGATTGTTTCTTGAGATACAACATTTTCTGGCACCGTTGCCGGGGACGAAGAAACGAAGTTTATTTTTCTTAGGTTTTTCACATTATTTGCTCTGGTTGTTTAGTGAGGAGGAAATATTTGGGTTGTGTTTGTTATTTTCAAAATTCTGGATTTTAAAAGGCCTCACACGTAGTCAAATACCTCACACCAGATAGTCCCTGCTTTTCCAGATCAGAAATATTGGTTTCTAAAAAATATCAAAAACCTGAAACTCCTTCAACACCTAATCCTACATTGTCTGCTCCTGGAAGCAGTTCTCATAACCCTTTTTTTGAAGATATTCCCAAGGAACTCTCTTTATTGGAACAATATTCTCCTTCCACACCCATTCATTTTCAAGAACCTAAGTTAGAAGAACATTCTTTCAAGTTTGTTTCTCTTACCTTGACTCAAGCTCAACCAAATATAGTTGTTGTTTCTTCTACCATTGTTCATCAACCCACTCCCATATCAGTTTTGCCTCCACCTTCATTCACTTTCACATTAGGTCCATCAACCTCAACTACCCAAGGAACAGCTAACCAAGGTGTAAATATGGCAAAGCATCTAAATTTCTTTTTTTTTTTTTGAATAGATATGCTCCACTAAATGTTGTGCAACCAATGAATGCCATGCCTCAAGAATAACTCAAATTACTTCCTTGCCTACTAGAGAAGATGGGGTGCTAAATCGCATAACAACATTTACCCTTGTTTTTCACTTTTGCTAAGAATTTAAATGTAGAACATCTTGATGTTGTGATGAGACTATTTGTATAGTATTTAGATGGAGATGTTAGAAAATGGTTCAAAGGTTTACCAAATGGTTCAATAAATAACTCGGGAAGAGTTAGATACTCAATTCACTCGCAGATGGGGAGAGGAGAACAAAGATCATGGTTACTCATTGACAAAGTTTAATGCAATTAAAAGAAGCGTCCAATGAAAACATTTTGTTTGTAAAAGATTCAACAAATTAAAATAATAGTGTAGAAATTATATGCACTACGCATGCATATGTCCAAGATTCTCCCGATCACACACTATTTTAACTTCATGCACAATACAAAATCTATTCCACCATTGATCATCACATGCGGAAATAAACACAATTGCAATGCACACATGAAACCATAAAAATTCACACACATTAACACAGTTGTTTTAATGGGAAAGCCTGAAGCTAAAAACCCCAACTATCTGTATATAATATATGTCATAGAGATCATGTAACAATCCTCATACAAATCTTATCACAAGCTCTCAGTACAATCCAATTGCTACACACTAATTAGGCCCGATTTTGCAAATCCATGCACCGATCTTTGCCAGCCTTTAGCCTACCTCTACTACGCAATCCCTGCTGAAGAATGGCTCTGGATGAACTCGAATTTCTCCAGCCTTGCTCACATAATCCTTAAAGGCATCTCCACTAAATTTGTGGTGCAAACAATGCAACACTATAGTCACAACTGATAGTCACACTTGCTCTTTCACCTACCTCTCCACTAGTCTCCACTGAACTGTCCATGCACTGTAGTTAACTGATGTATTCTTCAGTTGATTAATGAGTTATTATTTAGTGAATTAATTAACTAATTAATTCACACCACTCTCACTAGTGTATCAATCAGCTAGACTAGATACAACTAGCTCAACTGAGTCTAACTGAGTTAAACTAAATACAACTCCACCAACTACTTCTATAACTCCACCAAACTCTGTCACATGAGTTCTAACTGAATTCCTCATGCATTAGCTCCAGTAAACCCTCAGGAATAGCGTGATTCCTTCTGTCAGCAGTTGTGCCACATCTGTGCACTTAACTGAATTGCTCCAAGAGAATAAGATAATGTTTAGAGTCCAAATATTATTAAGAGCTAATAATATTCGACATATCTATTTTTAGACTGGCAATCTAAAAATAGATTCTGCCCAATATGTCTAAAAATATAAATCCATCTATTTTTCCAACTTTATCAACCATCCACAAATAGCATCCTGCAACTTATAGAACATGATCCATATGTCTAAAAATAGACAGTCTAAAAATAGACTTTGCGACAAAAATCACCTGTGTGGTCCCCACCTAGTTTAGGTGATCACTTTCCAACTAGGATCAGGAATGATGTTTCAGGATGCCTCCTTCACTGTTTCTTGTTGCAATCTTCAACAAATAGTTTACCTATACGGAAGCCTCCCCTGTAGGAGAAAAGGTAGTTTTTGCTGGGGCTTTTGAAGCCGATTTTAGATTTACATTAAGAGAGAGAAGAGCCCCTACTCTTGAGCAGATACAAACATATGCTTTAGAGATCGAAGCTAATATGACTATAGCTGGAAAGGCAAAAGGGAAACATCCAGTCCAAGAGAAGAGGAAAGCAAAAGAATAATCATCATAAGATATAATAATTGAAGATATGACAAAGGTGATGAAAAATTTGACAAATAAGCTAGCTAAGATGGAGTTGGAAAATAAAAACTCCCAAAGACAAGTACAACAAAACTGAGGGGGGTTCAACCCTCAATTCAGAAGACATCCCCTGCAAATTTTGCATAGGGAAAGAAGAGATCAAGACCAGGTTCAAGAATTGTTGTATATAGAAGTAGCACCCGCAGAGCCAACAGAAGATGACCAAAGGGAGGTCAAGGATCAGGTATCTGCTATGTATACAATAGAAGAGGACGAAGAGGAATATTGTGACGGATAATATGCTGAAGCTGAGGTATCTTTTGATCAAGATGAAATGGATGAATATTGTAGGCAATTCATAGATTTCATGCAAGATGAGTTGCATAAAAAGTATGATTTGAGGTCTAGAAAGAGATAATGAAGGTGAACAACAAGGTTCCATTCCTCCTCCAATGGCGACTCCACAATAAAATGACCCTGTGAAACAGGTCAGTAATGGGAAACAACCTGTAAATTCATGTAATAGAACAAATGTGCAGCAGGGTGAATCTTCCTAGAACAAATCAGTTGGCACTAACATTTTGGAGAGAGTTGTTCATGTACCCGAACAAGCGGAAAATTCTAGAAAGAGTGAAGAAGAACCTGAAAATAATGTTAAGAAAATTCATGCTTTCAGTTTGGAAAAAGAGTTGTAGAAGGTTAAAATTCAGGTACCTTTTCTAGAATTAGCTAAAATACTAGCTTACAAGAAAGAAATTTCAGAATTTATTAATCTCACACAGGTGGAAGATATAAGTGTCATAGTGAACTTACAAGAAGAAAATCTAGTGGTCACCTTTGGTCCTCATGTAGAATAAGTAGATCCTTCTATTCCACCCTTCTATATTTCTTTGTTGCTTTGTGATTTTACTCTACATAACTGCATGTTGGACTCAGGAGTGTCCCATAGCCTCATGCCATTGTCTGTTATGAAGGAACTAAACTTGCATATTACCAAACTTTATAGGGATCTGTATTCATTTGATTCCAAAAGGGTGAAATGTGTTTGGTTAATTAAATATGTGGCAGTTTCGTTGGCACAAATCCCAGCAAATAGTATAGTCATGGATGTAGTGACATCCCAGCCTCAGATTTGGAATTCTCATTTCAAGATCTTGGGGAGAAAATTTGGGAGGTGTTCTAAAATTAGATTTCAATTATGCTATAATTTTGGTTTTTAATTAGGAAGAAAGGATATTGTATAGGGAAACAAGGTTTGTGAAGACCACCTCCAAGAAAGATGCAAGAAATTACCCCATTTATAGTCAAGAAACAGAAGATATTTCTTCTTTCATGTTGCATGAAGATGCATAATTTACTAGAGACACGGGGAATCATCTCTCTTCAGCAGTTGTAAATAATAAGTTGCACTCAAGGAATATTTGGAGGTGCTACTTTGATGGTGCCTACTCCAAGGAAGGCGGATGCGAGATTCTTGCTGATATAACCAAAAGGTAACCTCATGCCTTTCTGTTTAAACTAGAATTTGATTCAACAAAAAATGTGGCTGAGTATGAGGCCTTAATATCAAGCCTTCAAGTTTCTAAACAGATGGGAGTTCAATGTATTTCAATTTTTGGTGACTCTGAATTGATAATAAGGCATATTAAAAATCATTGTCAAACCAAGCATCTGAGGTTAAGATCATATAGGAATGAAGTTTGGGATCTGATAGAAAACTGTTTTGAAGCATTCAATCTTCAGTTTATTCTGAGGGAGGAGAATAGATTGGAATATTCTTTAGCAGTTGCAGCGAGCACCTTCAAACCTCCAATAAATCCAAGGCTAAGGTTGTGTTGGAGGAATGATGCGTATCGTTGTGAATGTTGTCCTTGATGGCAACCCACTGAATGAAGATAAAGACATGCGACTGTTGACATATGTTGTCCTTCATGGCAATCCACCTGATGAAGTTATTCTTGACTTGATGGACTTGGTAAATGATGTAAATCTGATGTGATATGATGTTTGTTGACAATATGATGCTACGTGTTGTCCTTGAAAGGCAACCCACTTGATAAAGATGATGGCAAAATTGTGCTTGATAGAATATGTCTTGATGAACTAAATCTGATGTATCTACAGTGAGTACAGAAGGCAGTGAAGAAAGGAATTCAGCATGTGCTAAATCTATGGTGAAAATAGTATGTCTCAAGGCATACGCGGATTTGCCTAGGAGAAGTCGCGTATGCACGCGGTAAAGTACGTGCCAAGTCGCGTATGGGTAAAAGCGCTCAAAAAGTGAAAAACCAGGGGTAACCACAATGGTATTGACCCATTGTATTGGGTTATGATTCGTCTAAATGACCCCGTCCAGGAATACCATCGGAAGTAATGTAGTTTTGGGCTCATGGTATTGTTTTGGCTCATGGTATTGAAAAAGGGTAAACCTATATAAGGAGAAGAAATTCATTGTGCAAATCATGAGTGTGGGTGCAAGATGTCCGAGCTTGAATGAATACTTCTCTCTGAAGTATATCTGAATGGAAAGGGTTATAGGTGAATGATAGATCTGAATGTATGATGCTCCAATGAAGAAATGATGAAGAAGGGAATCTAGATCTGGAATATATTTGTATCTGCTAGATCTGTTTATGGAATGCTTAGATCTAAAATGAGGCGAACATCTGTCTAAAGGGTTGAATCTGAACTGAATGTCTGATCTGAAGAAGTATGCAGCTCTGAAATGGTTAAAGATCTATACGCTAGTTCGTCGTAGAGGAAGCACGTATATACGCAACTTTGCTGAAGAGAAAGCGTGTATGCGCAGTGAAATTAATACAGAGGTATACGCTGGTTGATGTGGACAGAAGCGCGTATATACGCGACATCAGTGAAAGGAAAGCACGTATGCAAACTAGGGTTTGCTCAAGCATGGGGTATGAAATCTCTGATCTGATCTGCTCTGTTTTAGCTATCTGTTGTTGATGTTTGACTGTGCTTAAATGTATGGAGAGGGTCCAGTCTGAAAATATGATGAAATGTGGCCTGCAAGTTGAGTTCTATTGAAGTTGTTGGATCCAGTGTGAAAATTGATGAAACGTGGTCCAAGGTGGTGCTGAGGGTGGTAGCCTTCAGTCAGGGGGTTGTAGCTCCCTTCCAGGAGAGGCTGGTAAACGAGAGCAGGGGGTCGTAGCTCCCTTCCAGGAGAGGCTGGTAAACGAGAGCAGGGGGTCGTAGCTCCCTTCCAGGTGAGGCTGGTAAACGAGACCGGGGGGTCGTAGCTCCCTTCCAGGAGAGGCTGGTAAACGAGTCAGGGGGTTGGAGCTCCCTTCCAGGAGAGGCTGGTAAACGAGCGCAGGTGGGTGCCTGCGTGCTGGTCAAGTCTGCGCCAGCACATATGTTTTAAGATGTTTTCTCTATAATAAAATATTGAAGGCTGAGCAACTGCAGCGGTGGTTTTCTCCCGACTTGGGTTTCCACCTAAAAATCCCGGTGTTCATGTGTGATGCTTTGTGTGATGGTTTATTCTGTTGTTACTACACATGTTTACTGGTAACTTAACATCAGATGAATGAATATTGCAAAGAACTAAGTTAATAAATATCTGCATATTTAGATCTCTGCTAATACGCGAGTTGTATGAAGGATATCCGCGTGTATACGTGAGTTTACTAAAGGAAAGTAGCATATGGGTTTTAGAGAGTGAAAAAGTAAAAAGTTTTGAATATGCAGTAAATACTGATTCACCCCCCCTCTCAGTATTTTTCCCAACAATTGGTATCAGAGCAGGTCCTTCTGCAGAAGCTTGATCGCTTGAAGGAGATCCGTCGCAATGGGAAGTCAAGAAGGAATAATGTCTATAAAGCCACCTATATTCAATGGAAGCAATCTGATATTCTAGAAGGTACGTACAAAAGCATATCTGCAAAGTCTTGGTGCAGATGTATGGGCAATCGTGGAAGAAGGTTATCAATACCCGGCAAGTATTCCTACTGATGCAGCAGAAAGGAAGAAGTATGAAACCAATGCCAAAGCAGTAAATGTCTTGTTAGGAAGCATGTCTGAATCATAATTTGCTAAAGTGATGCAGCTACATTCAGCAAAAGAAATATGGGACAAAATCATTCTGAGCTATGAAGGAGATACAAAGGTAAAAAATGCAAAACTCCAAACTCTTAGAATTGAATATGAAAATTTCAAGATGCATAGTGATGAAAGTGTTGCCAGTTTCTTTCTTCGTCTAGATGATATTGTAAATCGGATGAGAAATTTGGGTGAAACCATAACCGATACTACTCTGGTGGAAAAATTCTTAAGATCCTTGACTTCAAAATTTGACTCTAAAGTTTCAGCCATTGAAGAAAGGCAAGATCTGCAAACTCTTACTATTGTTCAATTACATGGTATTCTGACTGCTTTTGAAATGAGACAAGGTGGTCCTTCTCAAATCAAAGAAGCTGCTTTTAAGGTATCTGCAAGAGGAAAAGAAAAGGAAGTTGTCAAAGAATCCAGCTATATATCCGATGAAGAAGAAGCGAATTTCGTGAGAAAACTCCAACTAGGAACTCGAAGATTCAAAGGTAATCTTCCCTTCAAATGTTTTGAGTGTGGAAAAGTTGGTCACTATGCTGCTAAATGTCCTTATAAAGAAAAACATGGTAAAGGAAAACAATTTGAAAAGAGGAAGAGTTATTATGCAAATGAAGATGATGATGAAGTGTCTAGTGAAGATGAAGAAGATTTTGACCAAGCTCTACAAGTGCTCATGGCAAAGAAGCAAAAGAAGAAGGTTACTCGAGGAAAGGAGATACCTCAGAAATCATGTATAGCAAAAATTGAAGAAGATGAAACAGATTTTGACGAAGCTCTACAAGTGCTCATGACAAAGAGGAAAAAGAAGAAGGCTACTCGAAGCAAGGAGATATCTCAGAAAATTGAAGAAGATGAATCTGATAGTGATTTGGGCCCTTGTAATCTTCTTTGTGCAAGCAATGGTGTAGAAAGTGAAAGTAAAGTTGTAGATCTAGAACAAGCTATCAAGATCAAAGTTGAAGAACAACAAAAGGAAATTGATAAGAAAGATTCTATCTACAAAGAGATGATCTCTCAAATGAAAGATCAAATAGAAATGCTGAATGGACAGGTGGACAAGTATCAAAGGTTTCATACTTATGCATCCAATCGAATTAAAGAACTAGAAGCGGAAATCAATGATCTAAATGCAGAGCTCGAAAAATCAAGCAAGAAGAATGAAGGACTTGAAGCTGCAATCATCTTTCTACAAACAGATCTTGAAGCATCAAATAAGAAGAATGAAGAACCTCTGTCATTTGAAAAGGAAGGCCTTGAAGCATAAATCATCTCTCTCAAAGAAGTTCTGGAAAAATCAAATAAGAAGAATGAAGAGCTACAACAAACATGTGAAGAAAACGAAAATTGGTTGAAAGAAGAGATTCTAAATCTGAAGGATCAAGTAGAAGATGGAAGAAGGAAAGAAGAAAGCATGACAAAGCAATGTCAAGCCCTGGAGGTTGAAGTAAACATTCTCAAAGGTAAATTAGAAGAAAAGGTTAAACTTTTGAGGTTTCAAGATAGTACTAATATTTTGGACAATATTCTGAGTAATCAAAGGTCTCCTGCTATCAAACTTGGTCTTGGTTTCCATGAAACTATTAAAGGAGAATCTAGCTCACAAGGAAGTGCTAAAAATTCAGAGGATGTCAATACAAAACCTGAAGTGTTGAAAGAGACAAAAGTTCAACCAACAAAGATGAAATCTCAAAGGAAATTAGTCAATAATGTTGAATGCTTTAAATATCATAACTATGGGCATGTTGCAGCAAATTGCAGGAGCAGATCAGTTCAGCCTCAAACAAATAGATCCTACTCTGGTTTCTTCAAGGGATATTGTTTTTCATGTAACAAGTATGGACATAAAGCAGCTGATTGTAAAAGGAGGAAGATTAGAAATACTCATTATGATTCTTATGCTTATTTCTCTAGACACATGAGATGTTATTCTTGTAACAAGTATGGACATGTAGAAAAGGAATGCAAGTTGAACAGATCTGAGAAAGTGGACAATTTTCAGCACACAGTTAGGAAGTTCAACCAAATTTGGAAAAAGAAGGAGGACCAGTCAGAAACGTAGGGAATACTGACCCTACTGTAGTCATCCGCTTCTGAAGCTTACTTCTCTTATTGACTGCAGGAATGATGTGGGATACATTATGAGATTTAGTAATGTATCGTCACAGGGGGAGCAATGTATGATGTCTCTCATGATTGATTTGATTATTCTGGTTATATGTATTTCTGACAGAGCATCTGATATGAAGAAGACAGGTACAGGAAGTACAAGTTCAGGGGGAGATGAAGGAATGTGAAAATTTCTATGCTTCACTTTCCATACGTGGGTTCGATGAACAAAAGTCGCGTATACACGCGAGTTCCAGCAGACACAGTCGCGTATGCATTAATGATAAGAGAATTGGGATGACAGCTGAAGATCAGGAGCAGAGGTTCAGGGGGAGCATCAGTCTGACTGCTAATGATTGCACTGTTAGCATTATTCTGGTTATACTCATGCTAATGAAATGATACATGGTTTCTTATGTTGAAGATTATGGATGAGTCCTGTTTGCTTTTTGATGAAGAGTATTCATTGTTGAGATGAAAGTCTTATAATTCGGAGATAAGGGCAGTTCATGCAGAGATTGTTGCTGATGACTTGCTGATGAACGTATTCAGGTTGCACAAGTTAAGAAGGAGCACTGGTTCAGGGGGAGCAGCAGGTTGAAAACTAATGATTGCATTGTTGGCAATATGACTGCTTATTCTTTGGTTTTTGTGATACTCATGCTCAAATGATGATGACTTGGTACATGGCTTATTATGATGATATTTTGAGCCCTGGTTGCTGATAAGTATCTTTTGTGCTCACACATGGATGAGTTGGATGTCGTTTGATTCAGAAATAAGAATAGATCATGCAGATTTTGTTACTATGGTTGAGATCTTTTGCCTACATATGTTACTTCATGTTAAATCTTGAAGATCATGGTGATATTGGACCACATGGATGATTGACACATAGTTGAAAATGTTGTTCTGGTATGATAATCTCTCTTGGAAAGATTGTATTGATGCTGCAAAGAATCTGAAAGCTTGGTTACTAATGGGCTTATGCTACAACCGGTGGATGACGCTTGAAGACACAAACTACACTGCCTCTATCTATCTGCACTCCAGGGAAGCATTCAAACATCTCAGAAAGAATCTAAACACTGCCTTTTTCTCATAGAGGATCAGATCTGGTTAAAATTTAGAAGATGGTATTGGATACGCGGGTTTCCTAAAACACAGTCGCGTATATACGCGAGTTCATGCACATAAAATCGCGTATGTCTGATTGCTGACAAATTTCTGTTTGGGGTCAGCTCTCTTCAGCACAGCTGCAGTGTTGTTTGGTATCTCTGATACTGTTTGGTATCTCTGGTGGTGTTCCAGTTCTCATAATTCTATTTCTAATGTTTTGATAAAGATGCCTTGATGATTTTTTGGTGAAAGTGTTCAGGATGCACAAACTAAGGGGGAGCCTTAGTCATATGGAAAGGATGCTTGGATGCACAGATTCAGGGGGAGCATTAGCTTTGCTGAGTATAATGCATTGTTGGCATTATGATGGTTTTGAAATATGTTCTCTTTCTTGAGGACTTTCTGGTGTTGGTCTTAAAGTTATATTTGTAGTTTGATGAAAAGGCCATGTAGAGATCCATGATGTAAAATTGTAATATTCAGTCATGTAAGGACTTGATAAATTTGTAAACCCACTTGGTTGGGTAGCTGTGTCAAATTTTGTAAACCCACTTGGTTGGGTAGCTGAGTCAAATTTGTAAACCCACTTGGTTGGGTAGTTGAGTCTCATATGTAAATCCACTTGGATGGATCTTTGATGTAAGTATGAGTCATTGGTGATAGGAAAGTCATAGAGTCATGTACTTCATTGGAAAATATGTTTGAAGATTTAGCATGAACTCAGGGGGAGCTTGGTCACTTCAGTATATATCAGATCTGCAGAACGCTTCTTCCACATGCGGAGAAAAGGGGGAGAGTATGTTGGTTTTGATCCACCCTTTGCCCTTGATGTCAAAGGGGGAGAGTGACATGGTGTTTGAATGAAGAGAAAGAATGGTGTCAAAAATGGAGAATGTGACATGGTGTCATTGTATTCTTAATGTACCTATCTGTTGTGGTAACCAAACACCATCGTGGTTGCCATCAAGTCCAAAGGGGGAGATTGTTGGAAATATGATGCGGAGTGTTGTCCTTGATGGCAACCCACTAAATGAAGATGAAGACATGCGACTGTTGACATGTGTTGTCCTTGATGGCAATCCACCTGATGAAGTTATGCTTGACTTGATGGACTTGGTAAATGATGTAAATCTGATGTGATATGATATTTGTTGATGATATGATGATGAGTGTTGTACTTGAAAGGCAACCCTCTTGATGAAGTTGTGCTTGAGAGAATATGTTCCTGATGACAAAAAATATGATGTTTCTACAGTGTGTACAGAAGGCAATGAAGAAAGGAATTCAGAATGTGCTCAAAATATGATGAAAAGAGTATGTCTCTTTGTATACGCGGATTGGCCTAAGGGAAGTCGTGTATGCACGCGGAAAATAACGTGCCAAGTCGCGTATGGGCAAAAGCGCTCAAAAAGTGCAAAACCAAGGGTAACCACCATGGTATTGACCCATTGTATTGGGTAATGATCCGCCTAATTGACCCCGTCCAGGAATACCATCGAAAGTAATGTAGTTTTGGGCTCATGGTATTGTTTTGGCTCATGGTATTGAAAAAGGGGCTCATGGTATTGAAAAAGGGTAAACCTATATAAGGAGAAGAAATTCATTGTGCAAATCATGAGTGTGGGTGCAAGATGTCTGAGCTTGAATGAATACTTCTCTCTGAAGTATATCTAAATGGAAAGGGTTATAGTTGAATGATAGATCTGAATGTATGATGCTCCAATGAAGAAATGATGAAGAAGGGAATCTAGATCTGGAATATATTTGTATCTGCTAGATCTGTTTATGGAATGCTTAGATCTGAAATGAGGCGAACATCTGTCTGAAGTAGAGGGTTGAATTTGAACTGAATGTCTGATCTGAAGAAGTATGCAGCTCTGAAATGGTTAAAGATCTATACGCTAGTTCGTCGCAGAGGAAGCGCATATATACGCGGCTTCGCTGAAGAGAAAGCGCGTATGCGCAGTGAAATTAATACAGAGGTATACGCTGGTTGATGTGGACCGAAGCGCGTATATACGCGACATCAGTGAAAGGAAAGCGCATATGCAAACTAGGTTTTTCTCAAGCATGGGGTATGAAATCTCTGATCTGATCTGCTCTGTTTTAGCTATCTATTATTGATGTTTGACTGTGCTTAAATGTATGGAGAGGGTCCAGTCTGAAAATATGATGAAATGTGGCCTGCAAGTTGAGTTCTATTGAAGTTGTTGGATCCAGTGTGAAAATTGATGAAACGTGGTCCATATTGGTTCTGAGGGTTGTAGCCTTCAGTCAGGGGGTCGTAGCTCCCTTCCAGGTGAGGCTGCTAAACGAGAGCAGGGGGTCGTAGCTCCCTTCCAGGTGAGGCTGGTAAACGAGAGAGCAGCGGGGGGTCGTAGCTCCCTTCCAGGTGAGGCTGCTAAACGAGAGCAGGGGGTCGTAGCTCCCTTCCAGGTGAGGCTGGTAAACGATATCAGGGGGTCGTAGATCCCTTCCAGGAAAGGCTGGTAAACGAGTCAGGGGGTCGTAGCTCCCTTCCAGGAGAGGCTGGTAAACGATCGCAGGTGGGTGCCTGCGTGCTGGTAGAGTCTGCGCCAGCACATATGTTGTAAGATGTTTTCTCTATAATAAAATATTGAAGGCTGAGCAACTGCAGCGGTGGTTTTCTCCCGATTGGGTTTCCACCTAAAAATCCTGGTGTTCATGTGTGATGCTTTGTGTGATGGTTTATTCTGTTGTTACTACACATTTTTACTGATAACTTAACATCAGATGGATGAATTTTGCAAAGAACTAAGTTAATAAATATCTGCATAATTAGATCTCTGCTAATACGCGAGTTGTATGAATGATATCCGCGTGTATACGCGAGTTCACTAAAGGAAAGTAGTGTATGGGTTTTAAGGAATGAAAAAGTACAAAGTTTTGAATATGCAGTAAATACTGATTCACCCCCCCCTCTCAAATTTTTTTCCCCACAGATGATGAAATTAGACATAGACCTTCTATCCCTGACAATGTGAAACATTGGCAGGTGTTTGATGATGATGAACAGATAAATTAGTTCCTAACAATGATTGGAAACTTTGAAGATGCTGAGATAGACCAAGAGGAAGAACAAATAGAGCAGAAAGCATAAATAAGAAACCTTAAGCAATCAATAGGTGAACAAAAGATTATCCAATTGAAAGATAATGTGCTCCCTAAAGGGTTGGTTCCCCTTGAAAGATTGTTCGATGCTAATGATTTTTTTCTTGATTCAAAGAAAACACATCAAGAAGAAGAGATGGAAGATTGTAATTTGGGAACTAAAAAAGAACCCAAAATAGTGAAATTTTTCAAAGGTGTTCCCAGAAACTACAAAGAAAGATAAATTGATCTTTTTAAGAAATATATGGATGTGTTTGCCTGGTCATATGAAGACTTGAAAACATATGACAAAGTCATAATTAATCATAATTTCCATTGAACGAAGGACTCAAACCACACAGACAGAAGCTCAGACGGATCAATCCATTGTTGCTAGCTCCAATTGAAAAATAAGTGAAGAAATTTTTGCAGGCGAAAATTATAGTCCCTCTCAGATATTCAGACTGGGTTTCTAATCTGGTTCGTGTAAGAAAGAAGAATGGAGAGATAATATTATGTGTAGACTTCAGGAATTTGAACCGAGCATCTCTAAAAGATAATTATCCTTTGCCAAAAATGGATTATGTCTTACAGAAGCTTAGGGGAGCTCGCAGGTTGTCTATGGTTGATGGATTTTCTAGGTATAATCAGGTAGCAATAGAAAAAGAAGATCATAAGAAGATTGCTTTCATGATGCCTTGGGGCACATTAATGTTTGCAAGCATGTCATTTGGCCTAATGAATGCATGCGCAACATTTCAGAGGGCCATGGACATAGCCTTTGTTGGTGACAGGTTTGTAGTATATATCTGGATGATGTAACTTTTTTCTCAAAGTCAGATGATGAACACTTGAGCATTTGCAATAAAATTTTCAAAAGTGCAGAAAGTTTGGTCTGTCATTAAATCCAAAGAAATATTTATTTTCCTTAGAAGAAGGTAAATTATTGGGTCACATAGTTTCTAAACAAGGAGTAAAGATTGACCCGGCAAGGGTGGAAGCCATTCAGACGATTCCTTTACCCAGAAGCAAGAAAGATATCCAGAGATTCCTCAAAAAAATAAACTTTCTGAGGAGATTTCTGCCCAATTATGTTGAGATCGTGAGAAGTATAACAGATATTTTGAAGAAAAATGCAAAAGTGAAATGGGATAAGGAAGCAAGAGATGCATTTGCTAGAATAAAGGAAGCATTGTAGGAAGCTCCAGTTATGATTAGTCCAGACTATCAAAAATCCTTTCAGGTATTGTCATTTGCATCCCCCACTACTATTGTTGTTGTGTTGTTGTAGAAAAATGAAGATAGTAAGGAGAAGCCAACTGCATTTTTTAGGAAATTTCTCATAAATGTTGAGCTCAAATACAATATTATGGAGAAACAAGTACATGCTTTGGTCAAAGCACTGAAAGCCTTCAGGACTTATGTGTTACAATCCCAAATAATTTCTTATGTTCTTAATTCTGTTGTGAAAGACGTGTTGGTTCAAAGTGATGTTGAAGGAAAATGGGGGAAGTGGATAAATCCAAGAGTATGATTTGGACATCAAACCCACCAAGCTATTCAAGGGACAGGGGTTAGCAAAGTTGTTGACAGAGAAAAATTTTCAAGCCTTGGGAATTAATATGTTGGCACCAGTGGATGGAGTTGTTAATGAATAAGGTCAAAGAAAGTCCAAAACATGTATTCAATACAAATTTTTTTGCTTTGATTGGTATAAATATATTGTGCATTACTTGTGTTTCTTTTCCTGTCCAACTTCACTAAATAGAACAAAATACAGAGCTCTTAAGCTCAAGTCTTAGCCATATGTTATCATAGAAGCAAAGCTATACTAGAAATATCCTGTTGGTATTTTTTTGTTATGTTTGACCAAATGAGAATCTATTGAAGTCACCGAACAATGTCATGAAAGTCTGTGTGGAGGGAATTATACCTAGAAGGTCGCTGCTCATAAAATTCTCAATTCAGGCTTCTATTGGCCAACCCTATTTGTATATGTTTATAGATTGGTCATATGTTCTCAGAAGTGCCAGTTGTTTGTTGAAAATAAAAAACTTGCTCCATTACCTCTCATCCCAGTATTTATTGAAGAACCTTTCAAGCAATGGGGATTGGATTTTATTGGAGAGATCAACCCACCATCAAGTGCACAGTTCAAGTGGATTCTGACTGCCACTGATTATTTTACAAAATGGGTTGAAGCAATACCCATGAAGAAGGCAAATGACCAAGTAGTGATGAATTTTCTGGAGGAAAACATCTTCAACAGATTCGGATGTCTAGTCAAAATTGTGACTAATAATGCTTAGGAATTCAACTCTTCTCGTTTCATTAATTTCTGACAAACATATAATGTAATTTTATGACATTCCACAGCATATCATCCCCAAGGTAATGGATTGACAAAGTCCTCAAGTAAGACATTGGTCAGAATCTTGAAGAATACAATCACCAAAAATCAAAAGGATTGGGATATGAAGTTAAAGATTTCCCGATGGGTAGTTCGAGTCACTACCAGGAGATCTACTGGAAAGTCTCCCTATGAACTAGTTTATGGAACTCAAGCACTATTTCCTACTCAGATGGCCAAACCAGTGATTTATTTCCTTCAAGAAGCTTAGGAAGAACCTAATGCTCTGGTAAGGATATTGAACAAAATAATTGAATCAAGTTAAAATAGAAACAGAGTCAGGGATAACTTTATTACTTATCAAGAAAATTTGAAGTCTATATTTGACAGAAAAGCAAAAGAAGTTATCTTTCAAGCAGGAGATTTGGTACTGAGATGGGACACCAAACGAGAAGAAAAGGGGAAGCATGGTAAATTTGACCCTCTCTGGTATGGTCCATACAGAATCTCTGAGGCAAGGTCAAATAACACATTCATTTTGGAAGATCTAGATGGAGAGTCAGTGCAGTTTCCTGTGATTAGGCAGTATCTGTAGCATTATTTCCAGCATTAAAAGTCAGCATTCCACCATTGTAAATAACATATTTCTCATTGTTCATATGTCACCAAGAAATATTTGACTCCATGCCCAATGGATAAGGCACTAATCTGCAGTTCTTAGCGCTTCCATGGAAAAAATCACTATCCCCAGGTCGAGCGTGATGTTGCGGCTCATTTGCATTTAACTTCGAAATATTTTTCAAAACACAAAAAAGTCATATATGTTAGAAAAGGTAAAATTTTGTATGTCAAAGAATAATTTTTATTTATATGTTGGTACATTAACATTACGTGAGGAGATGTGAAGGTGGGTCGAGTCGGGCTCGTTCACGTGCATAACAGTTCAAATTGAGACCAGATCCAATGGCAACCCGGGAGCACAAATTGCATGAGATTTATACCAAGGAGTTTCCCCACAAGTGGTCTCGTTAAATCTGATCACTTGCAATTCGACGGCTAACATCATCTACGGGAACACTCTCTTCAAATTCCAAAAACCACTTAAGTTCCCCCGCAAGTGGTTTCAGGTTTCAATGAAGAAAATTACACGGTGATAGCTAGAACCCATGCCCTTTACTTTCAAATCAAAGAAGGCAGAGAAATGGCATATTTCCCTTAGACACTTAAGAGTTTTGGAGGAGGTGCAAAGGGAAAAATAGACGGTCAGGATCAAAGCGCAGAATTGAAGCAGAGAGATGGATGGAGGAGATTAAATCGCAGATCACAAATCGCGAGTTTTTAAGAATAAGTGCAGAGGTAAAAGTTAAATTCGTCGAAGTGCGACATGCGTTGATGGTGTGACCCGATCGCATTTGCAAATCGCAAGTTTTAAAAGATAGTGCAAAGGGTTCATGTTAAAGTCACCGAAGTACGATGTGTGATGCCAAGTGGGACCTGATCACATAGTGCACATCGCAAGTCTTAGAAGATAAGTACTAAAGACAAGTTAAAAATAGTGAAATGCAAAGTTTGATGTGTGGGTTGATGTGATGTGGTTTCAAAAGTGTACTCCAAAGGTTTTCAAATCCGGAGGTAAGGCATTTCTTGTGTTAAACCACGTCAGAGGAAGAAAAATAGGATTATAATGTAAAAGCTGGTGAAACATAAAAAAGCGAGAGAATGCGGAACGTTACAGGCACGAACAGAAGGTGACATGATAACATTGTTTGAAGCACAGAGGCATAGGCAGATTCGAGCAGAAGAACGTATAGTGGCATAGTTGGAAGCACGACAGCTAGTTCAAGTCAGGCATTGAGGCATCGTTATAGAACTGTGCAGTTGCTGCATCATAACCTGAAAGGACACCTCAGCACATCTGATGGATGCACCAACAACATCAGATTCAGAAAAACGAACAATATTTCCAGTTTTAATTTGTTTTCTCGATATGATTGCATAATTAATCTTAACATTTTAGGTAGTCAAGTAGTTTCAAGAAGTTTAGCAGTTACGAACTACTTTGATGTATTTAAGTAGATAGAAATAAAGAAAAGAGGTTATTATTTTTGGACCTCTAGATGATTGTTAATTTGATACTGAATTTTCTAAGAAATAAATGAAAGAAGATCAAGTTTCCTACACCTGTTGATGTTGATATGTCTTTCCAGTTTCACTCTATGTTTATTCCTCTTTGAATGATGCGAAGTAATGTAGAAGTCGGTCTCTTCATTACATCTGTGAGTAAGAGTTAGACAACCTTAATTTGCACTCCTTCACTTCATCTCTTCTCCCTTCACAAATTCTCCCTGAAACTTAAAAGTAATAGATTCTGTGTTTACAGCATATTATTTTGAGTTTCCCCTCTCTTAGCAAACTACTGATGAAACTTTAAAGTAATAGATTCTGTGTTTACAGCATATTATTTCGAGTTTCCTCTCTCTCCATGAATTTCCTTTGAAACTTAAAAGTGGTAGATTTTGTGTTTTCAGCATATCATTTTGAGTTTCCCTTATAGTTCTTCTTTTCATTTCATTCAAATATCAGCAGTTTATGGCATTGTGAAGGCTTCCATGATATCAGATTATTGAGGGTATTAAGTAATTAAATTCCAAAGGTGCTAAATAGAGACCATTTGATATTGCAATTTTGACATACATTTACAAAATGTCTTAAGCACTGATTCCTTACCACAGCCGAGGGATTGTTTCCTGAGATACAACAGGGACCCAGGTGGGACTCCCCACCACTCCATGGATTGGGTCAGTCATGGTTTTAGTATGATGGTGGATCATGTGATTTGAATTGCCCCTATTTTCATATTCCCACCAGAGTTCTAGACAACACTAGTGGCAGGTCAAGCTGACAGATGAGAAGGCAGACTACATGAGTTGTCTTGGCATGTTGGTCGTGTGTGGCGGCATTGCATGAATAGTGTCTCTTGGCATGAGATTTTTAGAATAGGTGGCATTGGAATACCACCAAATAGTTCCTTGGATGGAGAGGAGGATTTCCCATGGATATAGGGCAAGAGGGTCACTTAGATGGATCAAGTGGCGGTTGGGTACCTCCATGTTGTATATGAACAAGGTCGTGGATTACGGGGACATCATGCGGGCTATTTGTTGTTGGGATCATTTGGGGAGTGTCCCATCATCCATGAGCTTGTAGGTGGTAATAGTATCTCCATGATTGGCCCGATGATTGTGAACACACACATTTTCATATCTATGCCAGCACTAGTGACAGGATGATTTGACAAGAGAGCAGACATATTTCATGATTTATATTATCATATTGATGGATCCTGGGATCACAGGGTGATTAGCCTACTCTCGAAAGAGTGGGTAGGAGGAGGTGGCATCGATAGGCCACTGGACAGGGAACCATATCGAGACAGTGCTCTCTTATTGATGTATTGGGCACAAGAGCTACTAATGTTTGGCATGATAACATTATTCCTGATTGCATGTGAGGATTTGGGCCACTCAGGTGCACCTAGGCAGATGACAAGGTGTAGATCACATCATGGTGGGTGTATTATCATTTTGGTGGATGCATGGGCACATATGGGATTCCCTATGGTACATGATGGTACGACATTGAGGGCTGGTATCCAGTGGTGCATGGATTTGTGCCAGGGAGTTTCATGTTATGTAGAGGAGTGTAGGGGTACATATTTGTGTGTAGCAGCAGAGAATGATGATGCACAATAGGTTGTTAGAGTGTTAGAACCAGAGAGACCTCCTTACGAGGGAATCAAGCACACCATTTTGTTTGACACACTCATATTTGGAGAGAGAGTTGATCACAGGATTGGCCATGAGGTTCCATTTATCACTCTCCAATATTGCACATTGACATAGTGGATTTGGATATCATCTCTTAATGTTCTCATCATGAGAAAGAGGACCCAGGAGATTCATTTGAGACAATTGGATGGGACACAGTGCATAGGGAGATAGGCTTTCCAACTTTGGCATATGGTCAGGGCACTTGTAGGTGGATGCAGGCTTGGGGATAGTCTAATCTTCTACAGAGGTAACACTTGCACCACCCTTGAGCCCACACTCAGGGAGATGCATGACCCCATTTTGGCAAGACAATTTGAGGTGTCTCAGCATCATATACATCGGTTGGTTGGCATTTAGACTTCAGGCAGTATTGGGGGGTGCTTTCAGGAGGCAGGACGATAGATTCCACTATGTGGTATGGTTGACACAGGAAAGTTTCGCACGCACAAGATTGATTCGTGATGTATGGATCCCATGTATTTATTACACACAGGGACCTAAGACGTGGTACAGGTTGGTGCTAGCAGCTATTAGGTTTGTGTCATAGTCGTTATGGTTGTGGGATCTGGAAAGTTGGTTGGTTGATGGGACACTATGTTTTGTGATGAGTGGGATCAAAATAGAGGATAACCCAATTCACACTGGGTTTTACATGTGGG
The DNA here is from genome assembly GCA_034641835.2 of Pinus albicaulis. Taxonomy (NCBI): domain Eukaryota; kingdom Viridiplantae; phylum Streptophyta; class Pinopsida; order Pinales; family Pinaceae; genus Pinus; species Pinus albicaulis. Next base: position 829,312,192 of record CM076570.1, read on the forward strand.
GGAGCATTGAGGACTTTGTCGCATGGCAACATTTGTGGGGGAGTCGAGCCAACATTTCAGCTCCCCCAAGGATAGAAGCTCAACCTTTCTTTGTTGGACTTCGCGTGCCACCCAAGGAATGTTTTACTTACCTTGTGATGAGAGGAGACATCTTCTATAGGTCCCACGCATTTCTGGAGGGTTTGGGATGCAGTTGGAGCTAGCACTATGCGGTAGAGGGAGACATCTTGTGATTGTGGAGCTAGGTTGTGGAGAAATTATTCAAAGGAGCTATAGGAGGGATCCTTGGCCATTTTCAAGGGTGTTGGAGTAGTTATAGAGTAGGAGGATCTAACTACATGCAATTATCATCATCCATTCATTAGGGACTTCGTCATCCTCTATGCGACTACGCATTCATAGGAGGGCAACATTTTGGGGTAGCACTTGCCAAAGGAATTTGGGGTTAATATTTTGGGTAAATACTTGGAGGGGTCTTGGAGAGATTTTTCTGGAGTTTTGGGAGTAGTGATTGACAACAATAGGCATAGTGACAAAATTTGAAATTGGAAGAGGGCCAAGCTGTGAAGGGTTAATTTTGAAGGTTGGAATTTGGGGAAACCCTTTCTGGGTTTTTCTGGTTTTGGGCAAGGATAATATTCCCAAATTCCTATAATTTTCTATGTAGTTATGAGGGGGTAACCGTGAGGTCAAGATTGAGTTTACTCGGTCTGGGAAGGTTTAGAAACAAGTGCTTTTCTGGAGGATTTAGCTATTGCAACTATTGGGATTTTCTGTACTCATCACTTGGTGCTTGTAGCTTGCCTTGTGCAAGCCCAGGTGCATTTTCTCCAACTCATTTGTACCACAGCTCTATTAGTAATAAAACCTTGGCCATTTTGAGGATTTGCAAAAATTTCTAGTTATTGTGTTAATGCTCTACAAAATTATGTGTTTTTATAATTGCATGTTTTTTTCCCTTGTAAATTTTCCATTTGGAACATTACACACCTCCACCACATTCGATAGGTCCTCCACACACTGTGACAACACAAGTTGTGTGCCAATTTAGAGAAATGTTTTTTTGGCATGACCTAGGTTCAATATCTGGGATACATCATTGATGAGTGGGGGTGCATGTGGACCCAGCCAAGATATAGGTCATTCAGAATTGGCTAGCCCCAACCACTCTAACAGAGCTCTGTAGCTTTATGGGTCTTGCCAACTTCTACCATAGGTTCATGTTGGGGTTCTCTCATATGACTTGGCCTTTGAGTCAAGTCACTGAGGGAGGAGAAAAATCAAGGTTCCTTTAGTCTAAATCTCAATAGAAGGCATTCATAGAGTTGAAGCATTGTCTCTTCTCTACACCAGTGCTCACATTACCATACATGTAGCAACCATTTCAGATTGAGACAGATGCCTTCGACTATTCTATTGGAGTAGTTCTTACTCAGAAGGGGCATCGAATGGCATATCACAATGAAACACTTTCAGACATGATCCGAAAGTATCTCACCTATGACAAAGAGATGTATTCCATTATGCAGGCCTGCCTACAATGGAAGCATTACATTATGGGGAATGAAATGGTCATCTACACATATCACTGACCCCTGCATTTTATATGGACACAAGGGAAGTTTTAGAACGATCGCCATCAAAAATGGTCCACATAACTGCAACAATTCCATTTGAAAATTAAGTACAAGAAGGGAAACACCAATAATGTTGCAGAATACCTCATTCGACCATCAATCATGGCGCAGACCATTTTACTCAACTCCTGTGGGCACGAGACTTTGGGGTGGTCGCATATTTACAAGAGTGATCCAGAATTTGGCAACACATACCAAATGCTCATGGAAGGTAAGCAAGTTCCAAATTTTCACCTCTAAGATGAACTGTTATGCCACCTAGGACACCTTCATGTTCCTTCAGGCGAGTATGCCAAGATGATTTGGGAAGTGGACCATAGTCGATTCGTTAGACATTTTAGAGTGGAGAAAACAGTGTCAGTACTGCAAAAGTATTTCTATTGGACGAACCTTCGAGAGGATGTTGGGAAGTACATCAGGTCCTGCACTGCCTACGCCATTGCCAAAAATATCATCAAGAAGAAAGGCCTATATACTTTTTTGCCTACCTGTTGTAACATTATTTGGTTTTTATAAGTTTGGATATGAATAGAAAAATAAAATAATTGTTAGGACTTTGGTAATTTGATTATTCATATCAAGAATGATAGAAGTAGATTGCCCTAGAAAATGAAGGCAAGATAAAATGTTAGGAAAATAAATGAAAAATAAATGCTTTAGCTTTATAAAATAATTTTTTCAAAGGCGCCTTGTCTAAATGCACCAAAATTTGTTAATTATTATTAATTTTTGATTAATCTGATTCATTAAGCATTAATTCTTATTGTAATAATCGGCATAAACATTATTGTAATAATCGGTGCATATTTTTATTATAAGTTCCATTATAAGACAAAGAAATTGTTTTTTTGCGCTATCTTTTGGGAAACTTTCAACGGCAGATCTCTTCCCCGCCCAAATCAACGACGAGGAAGCTTTTCACACCCCCCTCATCCATTTCCCGTTAACTGTGAGGGGGTCCGAAAAGTAGTTTCATGGACGGCAGGCCCTCCCTACGTGTCACCATCACATTAGTTCGAACCCCCCCTGAAATCCACTTCTCCCTCATTTGTGTTTTTTTCTCCCACCAACGATCGGATGACCATGTGCTTTAACTGTTGCCCTACATCAAATCGCATGTTGCCACCTCAGTTGTCTTTTTCCATGAGCCATAGTACACCTCATTGGCTCATTATGATTCCGCTCCCTAGTCGTTGATTATTCGTTTACCATCACCCTCCCATGTCGTTAGTATTTAAATGCTACGATCACACTATAAAATGGTTACCATATCCATTTCTGTAGCTCTATAAGTAAATCCAAGCTTGACAGTTTACCACTTTTGCTTAATCATTTTATTGTTTGATTGTAGGTATATAGAGATCATTGCGCACTATTCTTATCAGTTTTTATCACTCCCGAAGAGGATCACCATTATTTCCCTCCGTTATCCTTTTCCTTTCCTATTTATTTTCTTTGTCAAAATGGCCCCAAAGGGAAAGAGCAGGAAAATAGTTTCAAAGGAGAACCCTTCCACTGTTACGTTGGTCGACCTCGACCACATTCCACTTGTCGATTCATATTATAAGATTTCTGACACAGAATGCGAGTTCGAATTCCATGACTATGCACCTATGGTTGAAGAAAAAATATCCCGATAAGCAAGATGAGATTAAATTATGGGAATCCCTTCTACCCCTCTTTTATTTTCCTCACATCTATAATTTTCCAGACCTGGTTATCTAGTTCCAAACTAGATATGACCTTGTCAAAAGAGAAGTGGTGGCTCGTAAGGGTGACAATCTGATATCCATCACTGCAAAAACCATTAACAACATGCTCCTTATTCCCCAAACTCATTCCTTGAGCCTTTTTTCCCAGGCAACTCTTATGGAGCTATACCATAAGCTGACTTTTCCCTAGAGAGCTCAAATATTTGAGACATTCTTACCAGATGATGCAGAATTACCCAAAAGACATCCACCCTATTAATATTCAATGTTCCTTGAAGCCACTAGACATATCATCTCCTTACCACCCTGTCTACTAGGATATCCATATGATAAGACAGTAGATGAATCCATCCTTGGATTATTTTCTATTTTCTCAAAAGAGCAGTAGCCTGCCTTCATGTATAATTATAGTCAATTTTTGGCTGATAATATGCATGAGCAGCTTATGAATTTGACAACGCAGGGGATGTTCAAGTACACCTATGTACTTGTATACATGTTTTTGTTTCAGCAAGGATACTCATTGCCAATAACACTCAACAAAAAAGATGAAAAAGGGGTCAATCAATCAGTCATTCATTTAACAGAGATGGTCGTATCTGTTTCAGCTAAATTCACCTTCTCAGACATCATTGACTCATTTATTCATCCAATATCACAAATTCTCATCAGCTAGACTGAGCCCAAAATTGGTGAAGATATCAAAAGGATTATGCATTTAAGTGATCAAGTTAAGACCGGTGACTGGTATTTATACCAGAATTATACTGAAATAAGGGTATATGGTTGTGAGTTAGCACCATATAAACTACCAAAATATATTCCAATGAGAATTTTCTCTTTGGAATATATTAGACAGATGATCAACATGGATGACCTTCACTTTGTCTCAGGTAAAATAAAATCACAATTCAGGATTAAATCTAAAATTGGTTCATTCATATGCAACACCAGATCAGCTAGTATTGAAGCAGATACTATTTTAAAGAATATGAATTTCCAGCCCAGCTTCACTTGGTCTTATGACCCCTTTGGGATCATTTAAAATCTAAGGGTTGAATTAAAAACAACTCCTTATAATCATACACCAAGGCCAGTGATCGAAAAAATCACGAATCGGAAGTAGTGGATAGAAAATACACTGCAGGAAGAAAAAGAACAGGTCTTTTCAACCTTCACCTTGCATACTCCAGTTTCTCAAAGAAAACAGAAGAAAAGGGCAAGGGAAGAAACTTCAACTCTTATGGATCAAGTCAGAGAATTCATAATTCAACAGAAGAAGCAAAAGACTAACTTGTCAGTCTCTACATAAGAGAATCAAAAGCAACCAGAAATCATTGATCTTGGAGATCCAGAAGTCTTTACATCAGCAGGAGCAAGTGTTCCTAATACTCCTTCAACAATCTTCACCTTCTCAAGAGCCTCCAGAGATCATTCAAACCATGGGAACTAGCTCACCTAATGACCAGAATATTTTCTCAAAATTCTTGGATATAAAGCAGAAGAATGAAACACTTAAATCAAATGTTTACAACCAATTCTGGAAGCAGAACTCCACTTCACAACATAGACTTATTTCTGCATTGAATAGTGAAAAAGGCAGAATGCAAATGGATTTCTTACAAGCTCAAGTTCCTTTTCCAAAGTCTCCATCAGATTACAAGAAGACAATCTTTTCATTTGATACTAATCAAATTCATCCAATATATCAAATGGATATGCATAGACAGTCTCGTGAGATGCTTTTCTCAACCATGACTAATACAACCATATCTTTGTCTAAGCTTGGATCTTCTTTATCAAATGTACAGTCTCAACTCAAAATTGAGAAACTTTATTCTCTAGCTAAAGACAACAAATTAAAGTCTTTAGAATACCTGGTGGTTAAAATTGAATATGATCCAAAAGATTGTAAAGGTGTAGAAGAAATCCTGAAGAAGAAAAATGCATACATTGCAGCTCTGCGAAAACAGCTTAAATTACCTTCTACAGAAGATCCACCAACAAAGGAGATTGAAGAAAGTGAAAAAAATAGAGAAGATATGTTCAAGTTAATCATTGAGCAAAATATTCAAATCAAGAAGATGGAGGAGCATATTGAAGGACTACTCAAGGAGAAAGAATTAGCTCAACTTGCTATGGTTCCAGTTACAACAGTTCCCATAGAAGTTTTAGGTACAGAACCCAGTTATTCATCAACAACCATTGAATCTACATCAATAACAAGTGATTCAGTCAGGATAGCGTATGAATTGGCCATAAAAAACAAGAAAATGAGAAGCTACTAGAGAAATTTAAGAATTTAGAAACTCAAAAAATTTAAAATGACACTTTATATAAGGAGTAAATGCAGAAGTCTCATAGGTTGGGACTTAAAATTATGAAGTTAGAAAGTGAATTGTTAATGGCAGACACATTGGCCCAAGCCAAGAAAATTATATGGATAGAGATCAGTCAAGCAATAACAGATGTATGGTCATCCATACAGATCATTTTTGAACAGCAACAATTAATTAATAGATGCAGGATAATCATAGAGAAGGAAAAGGCATCACTTAAGAACAAACCATCAGAAGCATCAGATATGATAGAAGTTCTAAATTCAAAGAGAAAATCTAAGCTAGAGCAGATAAATATTTCAGACAGAACAGCCACCATCTTGGAGATCAAAAAGGTTCTACAAAAGAAGAATGTACTTAATCAATTGGAGACAAAGTTTCAAACCTTGGAAATTTTTGTCTAGAGGTTTCATTCAAAGTTTAATATGCTAAACCAGAAGGGACTGCCTGGATTGGTAGCTCCAAATGAAAAACTGATAAATCTGGAGGAATATTGCAAAAATTTGTATGCCATTGCAATTGATAAGGCAAAGTTTGAAGGGATTAAAGGACATATAACAAGAAAATACTCTCTTGAAGATTTGGAGTTTGACTTAATCATAAAACATGAAATCAAACATCTGTTTCTCAACAAGCCAACATTTGAAAGATACAAAGAGGTGGATGAAGTTTTCATAAAGGTGGTAAATCTGGAAATTCCAAGTGAAGAAAGATGGGATAAGCTATGTGAAACCATTGAGTAATTTCTTACTCCAATCGCATGCCAGCACATCAGCATTTTTGGGCCACATCATCAATTGTTTCCTCAAAAACAGTGACAGATCACTTATCAGTTTTGTTTTCCTATTATTTGATATTATTATTGTAATCAATTTTAGATATCTCTAAGTGATAGAAACTAGTATAAATAACTCTCCATTTGAGCTATTAAGGGTTGCACCCTTGGATGAGCATTTATAACAATAAGTGTATGAGCTTTGATCACTAATGATAATAAAAGGATTTTGGATTTGTTTCAATTAGTTTGTTCTCTTGTAAGTTTTCTAGTTTTCATTTACATATTTTTTTCTGCATATGTTTAATGTTTATGAAGATAATTAGGTAATAAAAAGTTGTGTTTCAGTCTATCTTAAATCCTTTGAGGTTATTATCCATATTAGAGAATGAATTATTGAATTTTTTGTTTTTATAAGTCCCTCTACATCAATCAATTATCATCATCTTCATAAAGTTAAATATGTTTTGTTAAGTTGTTCAACACTGTTTGACAGTCTTTCACACTTATGATTATTAAAAATTCAATTTGAATATTTAATATATCATACTTTCTTACATTTTATGCTTTTACACATGCAATCTTAAATCATTGTTTCAAGTAAAGCAACATCCCTTTCCTTATTAATTAATATTATCTATATTTTAAGCACATCTGTATGTAATTTCTTATACATTGGTCATCCAAAAACCCCAACTTAAAACAAACAAAATATTATAGATGCTCTGGAATAATTAATTAACCCAAATTATCTTAGAGGACAAAACTACCCCTGGTCAACCTTAGAAATCCATATCCATGGATTACATGTCGGTCCTTCCTTATACTAAGCATGGAAATGACTGTGTTTTTGTGGTCGTTGACAGATTCTCTAAGATGGTCATTTTGGCGACATGCAAGAAGAGTATCACAATAGAAGCCACTGCTAAATTAATCTTTGAATGAGTGTGGTTACACTTTGGGATCCCATAGTCTATTTTCTTAGACAGGGACAGTTGGCTCCTCAATACATTTTGGTCAAGTCTCTTGTCGATGATGGATACCAAGCTCACTAAGTCCACAACTTTCCACCCCCAACCTGATGGCCAAACAAAGGTCGTCAATAGGATGATCATATACATTTTGTGCATATACTCCTTGAACCATCCATGCACATGGGATAAAATCCTCCCCTATGTCCATAATATCTATAATCGAGCTATCCATAGCTCAACTGGCCACAACCCATTTTAGGTGGGATTAGGATTCCAGCTACTATGTCCCATTGATGTGGCCATACCATTTTCATCTACTCAAGCAGATTTAGCTCATGTACAGTCCAAAGCTGACAGGGAAAAAAACGTCATTGAGTGCATTCATCATGTCCTACAAAAATTCCATGACATATTGGATAGAGCCAATGCTAAGTGCAGGCAGTGACATGATCAGCATCGGGTGCCACACAAGTTCGAGTTGGGCAACAAAGATTGGCTACATTTACAGAAGGAGCTCCTCACTAGACCCCACCGCAAGCTCTGCCCACTTCGATATGGGTTTTACACCATCACCAAGGATATAGGGGACAATGCCTTCGAGCTTAGCATTCCACCATTCCTTGGTCTGCACCCAATTTTCAATCTGGACCGCCTTCGTCCATACTTTCCACCATTAATTGAAACATCTGACATTGCAGAACAACTCACGCCAATGAAGTTAAACCCACATTGCATGGAATAGGACACAACTGATAATATCATGGAAACCCACATCAATAAAACCCACCAAAAGAGGATCCAACTATATTGATTTTTCAAAGCAGTTCAACTCCTTCACCAGGGAAAGTGGTTCACTACGGACCAAGTTCAACAGAAATTTCCTCACCTCATGGAGGCTCTGCACATAATGGGGACCATTGCTTCCTAAGGGGGGAGGACTGATCTAGGTGGATATTGGTGGCCACCCACCTATTCCACCTAGACCCCCAGTTAGTTTCATATGTTTCCTTATTTATAACATCATTACTACTTTTAGCATGTTTTTGGGTCCTAAACTTCCGAAGCAGTTTTGACCCCCTAAAGGGCATTTTTTTGAGGTCCGCAGCAAGCTTGTATCCATAAGCATGGGTTGCGGAAAATAATTTAGTTCTTCGAGAGATATTTCCAATGAGGTATCGTACACACCAAACAAAGATAATATGATCAAGTTATGACCCCAACAAGTTGGCTTCCCAACTAACCCCAACGGAGCCCACAAACTCTTGGTGTTCCATCTCTTAGGGTTATGTTTTTTGTCTTTTATGGTTTTTCCTTGTTGTTCAGTAATAAAAATTCCCTTAAGCCTCATTCAGAGGCATGTACCCACCACATCTCTTCTTAGAGATAAGCTACCATCACTTGAGCTAGTTTATTTCCATTCTGTCTATAAGCATATTTCAATTCTTTGATATTAATGAAATGAAGTTTTATTTCTATTGCATCTCTGTGTTTATGTTTATTTCTTTATTTTTTTTTGTTCCTTCATAAGTTTGGATCATGTAATCAATTCAAGTCGGATCAATCTAGGTCGATCAATAGAAGAGGTGCAACTATGTTATTGTGTGTGAGAAATTTGAGTTTCCTTTCCTCTACCTTTCCAACAAATTGGTATCATAGCAAGGTTAAATCAAAGCTTTAAAATTTCCTAAGTATCAGAGATCTTGCAGTGCATCTTGCATAGCCCCAAAATAATAAAAGGGTCGAAAGTTTTATTGTCGCTACCAAGTGATAATCACATTGACTTTTCGATGAAGGAAGGAGTTGGAGTAGCCAAGCTTGTCTGGTCCACAGACAGTGTAAGGAGGGTTCATCAAGGGTTTGTAAACCCATCAGTTGGGCAGAATCCCAACGTCCCAAAGTTAGAAGAACGAGGTACCTACTGCCACTGTGAGTCAAAGGAGTTGACCACAGAGTTGTCAAAATAAGTAAAGGGCAGCAACCCTAGCCAGTATCCAGTAGCATCTACATCCGCTACCATGTTTTCGTGAGTAGTGACAAAGAATAACCATTGGAAGCCACCATAGAGGTTTGAAAACTCAACAAAGGTCGTATTCGTAGATCCTGCGAAGGTTTAAATTCGTTCCTAAGTTGGTTCTTTCGAAAATTCAAAGGGCGAATTAATTCTTTTAAAAGAATTTGAAGGTTTTTAAAGAGTCTTTTTATCGATATATTGAAAGAAAAAAAAAATTATTATAAAAGGTTTTTAAATTTTATTATAATTTTTTTCAAAAAAAAAGGTTTTTTGAAAAAAAGTTAAAGGGTTAGGAGAGGTTAATAAAATGATTTTTTTTTTATATAAAAGAAAACAAAGGTGCATGGTATAAATAATTTTATTGAGGGGTTTTATCAAAAAGAAATTTTAGGGTTTTACAAAGCTCATCATTCTACAAAAAAAATTGGTGTTTTGTCAAGCATGATAGTGTTTTGGGTGCGGAAAAATAAATTTTTTCATGTGGATGGTGAAGATGATTGTGAATCCCATTGCGACAAAATAGATGTGGATGATGACTCTAAAGTGAGATATGAATTGGTGAATCTAGCAACAGTTGATGGACTTGTTGAAGTTGAAATTCTTAATGAGCACATGTATGCTTGGATATCCCATAATAGAGTGGATGAAAATTATGTTGATGTTAAATTTGATGAAGATAATTTAACTGGTGATGAGTGGTTGCACTTGATTCAATAGAAAGCTCTTATTGATATGTTGTTATTTGGTGAGAAAATCCCACTTATGTTTGGAATGCAAGTCGAATACAACATGTTTGCAGTGGTAGAGGTTGGTAAAATGGCGGAAAATGAAAAATATGATGCAATCACAGAATGAGAGAAGGCAGAGAAGAAAGAGAAAGAGAAGGAAGCTCTCACTGTAGAGCAGAAAGAAGATATTTCTAAAATTGATCTTGAGTGTGCAAAGTACAGGAGAAAAGCAGCAGTGCCTAGTGATGAAAGTGAAGAAAAAGTGATGGACGTTTCTGAAGACAAAGATGAATGCATTGAAACAATTTTTCATCAAAGGATTCAAGAAGAGATAAGATTTTTCTATCACGAAATATGGCAGAAATAAATTCAATAATATGAAGCACAAGAAGAAGAGCAAAGAAGACAATTTGAAGATGAAGAGTTGTGGCAACAGTCCATAGTTTAACGAATTATTGAAAAGGAATTTGTAGCAGACGGATTCAAAAAAAATACAAGGAAATTCAAAGAAAAATTACAGTAGGAAAAAATGAATAAATATGGAGCTTACAACAAGAAAGAGAAACTAAGAATGAAGCAGTTTCGACAATATAGAATTTGGAAGAAGAGAAAAAAATTGCAAAATTGTTAAAGTTTTGAGTCATTGTAAGCCTAGCTGAGACATATACCAACAAACATGTTTGATTGATGATTGATTCAATTTCTCTTGCAAGCCTAGCAGGAATAGTTAAGTCATGTTGAGTCATGTTTGAGTGTTGATTCATATGGTAGTAATTAAGGGGGAGTGTTGGAAATAGTAATTACTCCTGCATGCAGAGTAGTCCAAATTTACAGCTTGAGTTAACTAGTGTCAATGTGAGTTTACTGAGTCAAGTGTGAGTGAGTTTGAATTCAATATTATTTTTCAAAAAGTCAAATATAGTGTGTGTTTTCATGTGAAGTTATTTTGGGTGAGTCACTAGACGAAAAATTTTAAATACCCCTCACTAGGTTCATTGTAATCAAGTCAAGTCGGATAAAGTTTGGTTTATTAATAGAAGAGACACAATTCGTGTTATTTTGTGTGAGAAATTTGTGTTTCCTCTCCTCTGCCTTTCCAAAAAGGTTTTCACCTCGAGGGATTTGATCCCTCTCAGCGCATGATAGATCCGGAGTTAAATGGATCTAAGTTGGTATCATCAAAATTGGATTCGAAAGAGATACATATGGAACCAGTTGATGGACACCTATAAGAAATGTGAACGTTTGGAAAATGCATGCCAATTGTTTCACAAAATGTATGTGAAGTATACAATTTCATGGAATACAACGATTGGGCCATAATCAAATTGATCAGGTTTGATACCGAGTAGAGTACTCGAACAAATTTTCTTTTGCTATTGCACCGGGAGAGCTTATACACAAGTGTTAATTAAAGTGTGAATTTTGTGGTTCTTGAGTGCGAAGATCCGCACTCTACACAATGATATTTTCATTGTGCGGAGTGTGGAGCTCTGCACTCACATTCATGTCCATTCCAACTATGCCAACTTGAGCTGAGAAGTTAACCTCTTAAATGAAGAGATTTGTAGTTAACCTCTTAAACTAAGATATTTGTAGTTAACCTCTTAAACTAAGAGATTTGCATTAGTAATATCATTTGGCATTGTTATTGATGGTGGGTTAGATAGCTTCATGGTTCACCCAAGTGGAATTTTGTTGAAAGAACTTATTACCAAAGGAGACTTGCTTTATTGCTCGCCTTCAAGAGAAGTTTTTTGCCTTGGAGATGTGGCTCGTCACGCAACTATGGGTAGAACACAAAGGGCTCCATAAAATATGATTTTCTTCAAAGTTCAAAAAATGAAAAAAATCAAAAAAGTTCTACTCACCATTGCTTGGTATTGTAACGTTGATTTACTAGTAAACTCGTTGGTCAAATCGATTGTTGTGAAATGAAGTATAGATTCTTCAGGCGTCCAATGTTTTCGACAGTAGATGGCAACACCATCTACTTTACCTCTCAGTACCATTTTGGGTTGGTTAGTTAAAACACATAAATAGGTTCTTTTGTCTTTCAACAAACAATATGGGGATTTAGCGAGTGACTCTTTGGGATATTAGTGTTTAGAGTGTAGACTATTGGGATTATGGCTTACATGAACCAAATAACAAAATATATATTTTGGGTGTCATGGTTGGCTTGAAGATGATAATGACCTACCTTTCACTACTTTGGTGGGCTTATGGCACGCAAATCGCACTAGTGGGAAATGGTTGATTTTGACTCCATACATGTTACAATTTTCATTCGTGGAGGTTGTGGCTGCTTACGATGGAAAGGAAAACATGACAATCATTCCAAGAATGAGATCGACAATCATGCTATATTTGGATAGCAAAGAGTGGAAGAGGAGTTCTTCAACTTCAACTATAGTGTTTACTGCTCCTAGTGAATCTGCATGGGATTTTCAAATAAAATTAATTTCTAAGACCTTATAAAGAAACACGTTGTTTTTACAAATGATTGATATTATTATGTAGTACTTCTTAAATCATACATCTTTGTAGTAATTGTAAATCATGTATTTGTCATGAACCCACTTGAGTTGTAGTTGTGCATAAATTTAGTTGTAAACTATGACAAACACACACCATGTGAACATTTAAAAAATACATATTGGTTATATTTAAAAGAAATTCACCTTGTGCTAGAATAAATTAGCTCATTGTGCATAGGTCCACACTCCCAACTAGGTTTGTGAAACTAAACACTTTGAAAAGTGAACATCCTTGAACATAAAGCTTAAATGATCACGTTTCCCAAGGTATGACAAGTAATATACGTATTGATTAATAAAATTCCCTACCAAAAATGAACTTAAATTTGAATAACTTGAGAACTACACTCACTTCACTTCGGAACAAATTCGAGATACACCCAGCATAGTGATATATGCATGGTGGTAGTTAAAATATTAAATGATCACGTGTCCCAAGATATGACAGGTAATATACATATCGATTAATAAAATTATCTACCAAAAATGAGCTTAAATTTGAATAACTTGAGAACTACACTCAAATTCATATAGGAACACATTCGAGATACACCCAACACAATGATATATGCATGGTGGTAAAATGCATTGCAAGCTTAATTATCATGACGCCAAGTCTCCGCAAGGCAAGGCTTAGAAGATCAACAGCTAAACACTGCAACAATTTTGGAGGCACTATCCTCAATACGACCCCATCACTTACAATGGAAGTCTCTGAGTGTGTCCAAAAATTGAAGCCCATCTTAGATTTTGCATATAATAAAACCACCCAGACAAGCATTACAGTAAGATATGCCAAGAGATACAGAAAATGCAAGGAGCCCAAAAACATTTACACAAAATATGGTTCTGTAACTGTCGATTTGATGAAAACCAATAGGACTTCAGTAGGGGCTGGAAGTAGAAATTGTGAAGTTTCAAAAGGGTATAAAATATTGGGTCTAGATTTTTTCCAATGCGATGTGTTGGAATTGGCACCTAAACTTCTGGGGAAGCTCCTTCGCAAAGATTACGTTATTTTGCAAATTACAGAGGTATGTATAGTTTATTTATGTAAATATTACGGAGGATAATTTGTATTTTCTGTTATGTTTTGTAATTTTTGGTGGCAAATTTTCTCGGCACATGTTGCATACAGAGCTCCATCATTAACCTGTAAATATATGTAATCATCAGCAAAATGAACTATACCATGTACAGAATTCGAAAATTTCTCACAAAACTCGCGAATATGATTTGATTTTACATACAAAAATATTCAAAGTTTTGTAACGATATGGTTTTTATGAATTCTATGCTCAAATAAGAGGCATGAAGAATATAATTCACTTTCAAATTTAACGCCGCAAGAATATTCTTGGCCTTGTAGAAATGAATTACCCGACATGACATCTGAGTTTTTTAATTTGTTCCGTAATGAAAGTCTGTGGGTGAAGTTTTCACTGAGTTTTTTTCTGCATGAAAGCTTCAAACAATAAAACATAATAATATTAATTGGAGATTTTTTCAACCAACCTGCAACCATGTCAATTATGGCATCATTGGGAAGAGCAATACCATAATAGTGTATCAATGTCAATGTCCAAGCACTCACCCACTAGATGGCCACTTACAAAAATAGTGTTTTTCTTTTTTTTTAAATCACTGAAAAATACCCATTAGATCTCACTCACCCAATAAATAAATAAATAATCCATAAAATTAGAAAATCAACACAGCAAAATAATGCAAATTCAATGCACTTTGACCACAAGGTAGATGCAATAGTCCCTAGTGAAGTTGGGACTAATAAAATATATTTTTCTGATATAAAATTGTTGCATTTAAAAAAAAAAAAAAAATTGTCTAATTATTTAAAAAATATGATGTAAGATACATATGGAGAGTAGGTTCTAATCACATGCAACCACACTTAATTTTTATTCTCATTAAAAAACCAAAGCTATATTTTCAATCAAAAACTTATTCTAGATAATTGATCACCTCTAAAAAGAACATATTAATCTTCAAGAAAAACTTAATCGACTTAATGTTCCTATAAAACTTATCTCATCCATAAGGATATATTTAGCGTGTCTTGTCTCATCTGATATGCTAATCAAATGCAACTATTGTAAATTGATCATGTATGTTAGTATATGAACTACAAACTTTTCTATTGATGACAATACAATTAATGTCTTAACATTAGGTGGCCAAAAAAACTTAAGCAATTTATTCTATAAAAAAATCAAAAAATTTGAGGGCATGTTTGATAACTTCCTTTCTTGTACCAACACTCTTTCCAACTAAATCCTCCAAACTTCTATAACTATTTTATGTCATGTTGTTGCTACTACAACACCCTCCAAAATTTTGGCCTGCACCAAATTTCGGATCCTACCTTGGTCTTGCATAGTGTTGTCACAAACATTGAAAATCATTCCATTTGTTTTTTATGTGTTGTGGTCCCTTTTGCAAGAAAGGAAAAATATCGTCTTTTCCAATGTTGGTTGTCGCACATTGTAGATAAGCTTGTTTCAATGGCTTCAAGGGGTTATCCTTGTGCGAATTAGTTGATCTAACCATGTAAACAATCACCACACTTATTCTCAAAGTTTTAAGTATGGCCGCACAAGTGTCGTCACGGTCATCGCAAAGTGTATCTTTAGTGTCGCACTTGTTGTAAATTCATCGCAAAGTTGTCACATTGAGGGAAATATGTTGTTAACATGTTCTAGATGATCTATTTTTTGTTTCGTTAAGTGTTCTAAGTGTGTGATCACAGTCAAGTCATATCACTATTCACAACAGTCTCAATGACCCCACACTTAGCTAATTTTCGGAAACTCCCCAGCAATCTAGCCTCATCTGACCTTATTCAACTGTGCATTGTGAAATTCCAACCCTCAAGTTGCAAACTTGTCCCTTAACACTGTGCAATGCGCATTTTTTGCCTCCCAGGACTGTGCACTACGCATTTCCAGTGCTTAAGCCTGGACCTTGGCCCCCATAATTTCCCAACTGAGCCCTCCAACCTGGCCCCAACTATGAATTATGTAGTCTTTGAGCTCAAGCTCACACCCTGAGCTCCTGAATTGTGCAATACCTAGGCCTGATCTACCTCCCAAAACTGCGTAGTGGTCTCAAGTAGTGCAAAGCCCCTCAACTAATCTCACTGAGCCCAAAAATTGTGTATTTTGCCTTCCTAGTCCAACCTAAACTACAAATTACGCAATATCAGGGCTCAAGCTTCACCCCTGACTACTGGAGTTGCACAATTTCGCAATCACTAAGCCTCTCCCTTAGCCTGCAACCCAATTTTGGCTCAATATGTGGATCAAAATGCACCATCTTAGACTCAGGTTTTATCGAACTGATGTCGTCTCGTCAAGAGTTAATTACAAATACAGGTACTCTATCATACCATGAAAGGGTGATGGAGAAGGGAAACATGTTGAAAGACACATTTGCAGTTGATTGTGCAAGTTGATCAATCAAGTGAAATCAAATGGACACTAGTTTGCGAACACAACTCAAGGCTTGATACCATTGAAGACTCCTTACCTCTAAGTTATAAGGAGGTGGATAGAGGAGCATCCTTAAGAAGACATATCCCAAGGAGCAACAACAGTGACTTAAAATTTCCATGTCATCAAGCATTCCATGTCAGCAGTGTCATGTCATGTCATGTCATGAGTTTTCATATGCCACATCATTATTGTGGATCATATAAATTATTATTCAAAATATATTGTAAAGTGGAATTCCAAAGGACACATATAGAATATGAAGAGTCGTGTAAAGTTGAAAAGTCATAGGAAGTCAAACAAACATGAGGTATTCAAAGAGTCACAAGTGAGGTGAAGCATCACTCCATTGTCTATATATACACCCTCATTGTATGAACAAATGAATTTTCTCCCTAGCTCCTCCCGCAAGGCATTAGAGAGACAGGCTAGTTCTTTTGGGACAAAGGAGTGGCTCCAACGCTCCACTATTGGAGCTAGTGGTGTTAATTGTATACATGTGTCTAAAAACTTTCACTTTCCAGCACGTTCTTCATGCATGGATTATGAATATTTGTAAAATTGTTCTATGAATTTTTGTAATTCATGTTTTCTTTCATCTATACTAAAGTAGTTTAACTATTTCAGTTATTTTAGTGCTTATCATGTTGAGAATGTGTTGTAATGGTTTCTATGATTGTCGCATCTTTGTGGACTAATCCATTGGATGTTAGACAGATCCTTCTTGTTCTGTTGGTTGCAATGAGCATCGCATCTTTGTGGACTATTCTGTTGGATGTTGTATGGGTTCTTCTTGTTTGTGTGTGTTTCTACTAGAGTGGTATTATTACCTCTCTCTTAGAGGCTCACCTTTCTTTCCCTCCGCAGTAGAAGAACCTTGACACCCCTAAAATTTAACACTCACCAGGCACACTCACTTTCTTTTTGAAATTACATGTGCATCCCTCTATATTGTTGACAGTTAGAGCAAAAGAAAATATTTAAGAAACCGACAACTGAGCCATATTCCATATGGAGCTTGTATCCCAAATGATGTGAGGTCTAATTGGGACCACATATTAGGGATACCCCTTGAATGTTGGCAAATCCAATACCGTCAACATTTCTGGCGCTAGACGGAGGGAAGCCATATTTGTATGGCTGATACCTCACCCACCTAAAGCCTACTTTTTCTAATCAAGGCAGAAATATTCCCATCACCTCCCCTGCGCATATTCCTGAGGTTAGTTATCCTTCTTAGCCCAAGACTATACAAACTTGTGAGATCTCTTACGACTAGATCCAGACCATTCACCCCATCACCCGTAAGTTTGCAATAGCTATCACATTGATACTCAGAGTACATAATACTTCATATTTTCCAAAGAAGAACCCAACCACCCCCACCAGGATAGTGGTTTAAACAGTTGAAGATTTGGTTCTTGCCACCCTTGAAGAGTTAGCAGACTCTGAATAGAACGTAGACAAACCATAGAAGCCTCCATATTTCAACGGTGGTGATGGTGATAACGTGGTACTCTCAGATGATACTCTCCACTGGTTAGGTGATGAAGAAGATGAAGAAGATCCATCAGATTCTGACAAAGATGGGGGAAACAGTGACAAAGATATGGTGTATCAACATCTAGAGTGGATGAATCGAGGCCCACTCGCGTTGTCGGGTGTTTTACACAAGATGTTGAGGCACCCAGAGAAGTTATTGAAAAATTATGACCCTGAAAAAGTAATGAAAGCAGAGGACCATACAGACAATTTCTACCTGCATCTACAAATGCTAGAGGTATGCTATGATGATGTTGCATGTATACTTTTCCCTTGTACCTTAGATGGCAGAGTAGTTGTATGGTATCACAACCTTCCTCTGAACTCAATCCATTATTGGAAGGGGTTGAAGAAGATTTTTCTAGAAAAATCCGTTGATGACAAAACCCCTGCCATGGTGTTAAGAGAGATGGGTAGTCTCAAGATGGAGCAGAAATAAAAAGTGTAATATTTTAATCATAGGTTTAATTGGATCTTGAATAAAATTCCTATGAATAATAAAACTCGTGACTCCATCACTATTGACTATTACGCATCTTCCTTACCTACAAGCATTGCGCAGTTCGTGAAAATAATTGCGAAAGGGACACTGGCTGAAAATTACAAGAGGTGATCACAGTTGAAAAGGACTTGTGTGCGATTGGATTCATCGCAGATGATGAACCAACAAAGGACTCCAAAGACACAGAAAAAATGTCTTAGGCCTCTGTAGGCAAAGCCAAGGAGAAGGAAGAAACATATCTTGAATGCTTGACCCGCACCATCAAATATTTTCCAAATGAGTTGGAAAAATTGAAACAAAGGTCAAGTGAGACCACCATGAGTAGGCTGAATTGTCCTCATAAACGTAATTTTATTAATCATAAAAACAATTACATTGGAATTATGCAAGAGTTTACACCCGAACAACAAAAACACTCTTGCAATGAGCTATTTATATGCTCAATGTCCTAACTTCCACTAATTATGGATCACTTATTAAATAACAAGTGTCCACTTACATTAAATACTATTCCAAATAACTAGCTAACAAAAAGGCCTAAGATACGACACATTTGGAGAGTCATATCTTGTTACAACAATAAGCTAATTCTAAATGTCTCCATAAAATAATTAAATATTCTAGAATAATAATTATTAATTTAATATCTTAAATTAATAATTATTTTATTCAAACTTTATAACCTATGATAATATTTATTTTTGGATCATCTAACATTCCCCCTTATGATCCAAAGATACATTACAACAGATACCAAGTTCATCCCTGAACTTAGTAAATTTTATTCTGCCAAGAGGTTTTGTGAAAATGTCAGAGGTCTGATCTTCTGAAGGGAAAAACACTGGCTTGATGACGTCCTTTGCAATGAGAGATCTGATATGATGATACTTGGTGTCCACATGCTTTGTCTTTGAATGGAAAACTGGATTCTTGGCAAGCTTTATTGCTGATTGATTGTCGATGAATAATGAAGTAGCTTCTACTGGAGGAATCCCCAAGTCCTGTAAAACTCGACGTAACCAAACAATCTCACAAGCTGCTTCCCATGCTGAAATGTACTCTGCTTCTGCTGAAGAAGTGGCCACTATAGTTTTCTTCTTGCAACTCCAGGAAACTGCAGCTGACCCCATGTTCATTAAGTAACCTGAGGTTGATGCCCTGTCATCAATACTGCCAGCAAAGTCGGCATCTGAAAATCCACCAAGTACAAAATTTTTAGTCTTTTTGTAAAGAAGACCAAAATATTTTGTTCCTTGGATATATTGAAGAACTCTTTTAGCTGCATTCCAGTGGCTGTCTAGTGGTTCCTGCATAAAACGTGAAAGAATATTGATTGCATAAGATAGATCAGGACGAGTGGTTGTCAAATAAATCAAGCTGCCAATCAACTATCTGTAAGTAGTGCTGTCCACCTTTTCCCCCCCTTCAAATTTTGAAAGTTTCAAGTTTTGTTCCATAGGGGTAAGGACAGGCTTACAATCCTACATTCCAAATCACTAAATAATTTCTGCTGCATATTTACTCTGGGAAATGAAGATCTGATGTGGACGTTGGAATACTTCAACTCCAAGATAGTAGTGAAGTAGTCCCAAATCTGTCATCTTAAAACCTGCATGTAACTCCTTTTTCACCTGTTCAATGTGATCATCATTGTTGCCTGTGATGATCAAATCATCGACATACATAATCAAAATCACCAGATTTTTACCTTGTTGGCGTACATACAAGGTATCATCAGATTCACTGTGATGAAAACCAACTTTGCGAAGGTATTCATCCATTTTGGCATACCAAGCTCGGGGAGCTTGTTTTAACCCATATAAAGCCTTTATCAGTTTGCAGACTTTATCTTTTTGTCCTTCAATTTCAAAACCTGGTGGTTGTGTCATGTACACTTCTTCATGTAAATCTCCGTTGAGAAAAGCACTTTTTACATCCATTTGATGAACTTTCCATCCTTGTTGAGCTGCTAAGGCAAGTGTGAGGCGGATGGTGTTCCATTTAGCTATAGGAGCAAACGTTTCCTCATAATCTATCCCTTCCTGCTGCGCAAAACCTTTAGCAACAAGTCTTGCTTTATACTTGTCAATATCACCATTTTTCTTGTACTTAATTCGATAAACCCATTTGCATCCAATAGGTTTAACATGATGAGGACAATCAACAAGTTGCCAAGTGTTGTTGTCTTGAACTGCCTGATATTCATCAACCATTGCTTGTTGCCATGCTTTATGTTTTACTGCCTCTTGATAAGAAGAAGGTTCAGTAAAATCATTTGCTATCAAAGCAAAATTGCCTTCATTTTGTTTTGATCCCCTTGTTCCTGTTTTGTTTTGTTCATTAGGCCTTACATCTTTCAAAAGTTGAACCGTCCATTTCGGCAATTGATGTTCACTGGTTTGGGCTTGAGCAATCGCAGGTTTTGGGGGCGGAGAGTCATTGCCAAAAGAACTGCTGCTGCTAGGAGAGTTGGATGAACTGCTAGAAGACCTGGATGGCTCTGATGAAGAAGACGAACTAGATGAATCATTGTCAGATGAAAGAAATTCAAGTTCATACCAACTTGGTGAATTTGGTTGACTTTGTAAATTTCCATGTCTTTTATCAGTTTTTGTTTCAAACTTTTGAAGAAGACTTTCAACTTCTTTAGCACTCTTACTCTCATTTTCATCAAAGATCACATCTCTACTTACAATAAATTTCCCATTTGACAAAAGTCGGTACCCTTTCTTCTCATCAAAATACCCGATCATTGTGCACTTTAAGCTTCGTGCATCAAGTTTAGTTCGTTTTTCCTTGGGAACTAAGGCATAACAGATAGATCCGAAAACTCGGAGATGCTTAACCCGTGGTTTGAATCCAAACCATGCTTCATAAGGTGTGATTCC
Organism: Pinus albicaulis; assembly: GCA_034641835.2. Lineage (NCBI taxonomy): Eukaryota > Viridiplantae > Streptophyta > Pinopsida > Pinales > Pinaceae > Pinus > Pinus albicaulis. The sequence continues at coordinate 829,333,349 of CM076570.1, forward strand.
GTCTAAAGAAGCTGTGGGAGATCTGTTTCTCAAATAGACAGCGGTATGAACTGCTTCAGCCCAATATGAAGGACTTAACTTTTTGAAAGTTAACATAGATCGCACCATTCCTAACAATGTACGATTCATTCTTTCTACTACCCCATTTTGCTGTGGAGTGTAGACATTGGTAAGATGTCGTTTTATTCCGTTTTCCATGCAATACTTTTTGAATTCATTTGAAGTGAATTCTCCGCCGTTGTCAGTTTGAAGAGTGCCAATCTTCTCCTTTTCTTCATTTTCAATAAGCTTATGAAAAGTTTTGAACTTTTCAAATGCTTCTGACTTTTGCTTCAAGAAATAGACCCATGTCATCCTGCTAAAATCGTCAATAAAAAGTAGAAAATATCTGCAACTTCCAAGTGAAGTTGGGAAGGGTCCACAAATATCACTGTGAACCAACTGCAAATGTCTGTCTGCTCGCCAGGAACTGGTGGGAAAAGTCTCTCGATGTTGTTTTCCAAAAATGCAAGATTCACACTTTGCATTTTCCCTTTTGAAGGTTGGAAGTCCTTTGACCATGCCCTGTTTTTGTAACTGAGAGAGACTGTCAAAGTTGAGATGGCCATATCTAACATTCCTTAATCTAATTGGTGAAATATCTGTACTTGTTGCACCTGCAAAGTCAGAATGTCTTGGAATAACTGTCCCTTTCATCCTTAACAGTTTTCCATCTTCATAACCTGTCATTACTGTTTGCAATATTTGTTTGACTGAGTTGATTTTAACTGAGCCATCTTCCATAATCATTGTATGCCCTACTTGTCGAATTGTGACGAAGGACAAAAATTTTTTCTTGAATGTTGGGACATACCATACATTAGAAATCATTCTTTATCCGATGCCTAGTAAAAAAACTTTAACTACACCTTTTCCTGAAGGAGTATGTTTGGTTTTTTCAGAAAGATAGATTGAATTCAGATGACATTCTTTGAAACTCCAGAAGAAGTCACGTCAAAATGTCATGTGTTGAGTTGCGCCTGTATCAAGAATCCATGCATCTTCATAATCACTGCGGAGAAAGCTTGAAACCTGTAAAGTTGTTTCTTCTGTGTTTGTGAAGACATATTTGGAACTATTAGGATCATCTTCATCATTTGCAAACTGTGCTGAGTTTGGATGAAACTTAGAAATTTTCTCAATAGAAGTTCTACAATCTGCTGCATAATGACCAACTCTGTTACATTGTCTGCAAACAATTTGACTCAAATCGGTGCCTCTTCCTTGAGACTATCCTCTTCCTTGAGACCGTCCTCGACCTCTGCTTTGTCCTTTGTTTTGAGTTTGTCCTCTTCCTAGACTCTGTCTTGTGCCTTGATGATATCATTTGTTTTGATTTTTTCCTCTAACTTGAAAATTGTTTTTCGCTTGAATTAGAGCCTCTGTTGGAATTGTTTCCTCTATGTTGACTGCGACCATGAACTTGCACTGCTTGATTTGGATTGAAATTACCTCTTCCTTTGTTTTTGGAACTTTCAGCTGAGTAGTTGCTTGAAATAGCTTTGGTGAGGAAGACATCTTCCCCAATTTGCTTCTTCTTCCTGAAAGTTTTATCATGCTATGCTAACATGTCACTCATTTCATCAAATTTGATCTTCTCTAACTTGCCAGTGACTTGCAAAGTTTCCAAAAAATGAGTATATGATGATGGAAATCCAGCAATTAAAATTTTAGTTAAGAAGCTTTCATCAACACCTTGAAAGCCAACATTGATGATTTCTTGCTTAATGTTTTTAAGTCGTGAAATGTACTCAAGGACATCACCACATTCAGTTAATTTCTATTGAAGCAATTTTAATTGAAGATCAACCTTCTTTGATTAAGGTTTTGTATCAAAGAGATCTTTGAATGTATGTAAAGCAGCCCATGCATCTGAAGAATTCTCAATGTGTATGTACATTTCATTACTAATTGAAGCTTTTATAAGAGCTAATGCCTTAGCATCTTTTATTTCCCATTTTGCAAGTGAATCTGGATCTTTTGGTTTATTTGGCTTAATGTTGCCATCACAAATGCCATGCCACAATTCATTAAAAATAAGAGTGCTTTCAATTAGACGTCTCCATGTCTTATAGGATTTCACTCCTTCTAGCTTATCAGTTTCAGAGAACAGATTAATTAATTTCGACATTGGAGTGTTGAAGCAGTGCACCAAAAGAATCAAGCACAAAAAATTGAGCAACTCGTCATGCCACGACACACGCCACACAAAAAATGATCTATCGAGTCTTGGCCTTGACCCTCGTATAGTCATTGAAACAGGAGAAAAAGGACTGAGCTTTGCACTTGGCTCTAGTCAATTTCTCAAATATTTACAAGGTAACTTTCAAAATTTGACTTTTACAATGATGCTCTTGCACAATCTGGATAAAAAAAAAAATTTACCCCCCCTCAAAGTAAAATTACCTTAAGTCACACTTATCTCTCCAGAAACAAATTACAAAAAATCACCTTATTACTCCAAAAATATTATAAGTAACCTTATTACTCCAATAAAAAATATTACAATGTTCTTCAAAAAAAATTCTACTTATTCCTCCAAATACAAGGTTCTACTTCACCTTATTGCACCAAAGTGCTACTTCACCCATATTACAAAAATTCAAACTTATCTCTTCACAATAATAAAATTTAACAAACTTTGAAGAGTTAAGTGTCAAACAGAGGAAATTTTGGACAAGTGCATTTAAGAAGTGGGAAATTGTTGATAATGAGACAGCCATTGTTCAATGTCGTGGGACAACCATGGTTCAATGCCATTGTTCAATGTATGCTCTTGAGCTCCCCTTGACCACAATACTTTCAAAGTTAAAAAAAAACTAAAGCCGAGTGTGCAAGGCAGAAAGAAGAAATGAGTGCACTCCAAAAGGCGTGGTTCTACAACAAATATGGATCCATCAATGTGTTGCAGTTCGAGGAAATCCCTATGCCAAAACTAGAGCCAAACCCAAAGCCGAAAAATGGAGATGCAGCGTAGCAGTAGTTAGATGCAGTAATTAGATACTGCTCACAGGAACGCAAATTTTTTTTTAATCTGCAAATAAATTTAATGCCGTGATGCCGTTCAATTCATTCAACGCTGCTTTAATTCAACGCTGCCTTAATTCATTCAATACTGATTCAATCTTGAACAACTCTCGCAGGTGCCTAAAAACCATCGGACAGTAATCTTTCCATCTGGGTTTACACGAAATGGTCCTAGTTTCGCCATTGCTCCATATCCCAACGACGAGCAACCAGGCCCGCCATTGAGCCATAGAATTAGTGGCTTCGTTGAGTGATCTAGAATAGCTTCTGGAAAATAATAGAAAAGTGATTTGCCTGTACAACTATAAAATGGTAGGGCGTCTAGAAAAACTGTGCATTCCTTTATTTTTCATTGTTACAACACTCTTACAAACACAGTCACCTCAACAAGTTGAAACAGCAAATGAAAAAGTTGTCTCCAAAATGGCATTGAGCGGTACGCATGAGATCTCAATGTTGACTCCTCATTATGAACATGAATAAAATTCACACAGATTTTGCATTTGTTCTTGATAATAAAAATGATTTTAGAATTTACAAATCTAAAATCAATAATAAAATTTTTGTTCCTTTCACAAAAAAAACTTGACAAATTCCATACCAATCATTTGTTGATCAATTCAATCGAGTTTTCCAAGAATTTGTAGAGCTGGAATCTCCTCCTCATATCCACTGCAGCATTACCGTAGCTCTGATACCACAATAATGGCCGAAGTGTCATCAGACACGTAATTTTATTAATCAGAAAAACAATTACATTTGGAATTATGCAAGAGTTTACACCCGAACAACAAAAACACTCTTGCAATGAGCTATTTATATGTTCAATGTCATAACTTCCACTAGTTATGGATCACTTATTAAATAACAAGTGTCCACTTACATTAAATACTATTCCAAATAACTAGCTAACAAAAAGGCCTAAGATATGACACATTTGGAGAGTCATATCTTGTTACAACAATAAGCTAATTCTAAATGTCTCCATAAACTAACTAAATATTCTAGAATAATAATTATTAATTTAATATCTTAAATTAGTAATTATTTTATTCATATATTATAACCTATGATAATATTTATTTTTGGATCATCTAACAATGAGTAGCAAGCCTCCTAAGTTCAACTTTATGAGAAGAGTTTCTAACTTCGGCAGTAGCAAAAAATATCTAGCTAATTCTTCCCAAAGCTTGAACATTGTGTTGAACATTGAGATTATGGGCATGGATCAGTATTATTCATTTCACCAAGAATATCATTCAGAAAAACACATTCCCACAATGGAATAACAAAATGAATGCCCTTGTTGCACATTTTATTGACACAGTACTTGTAGATGATCATGTTGAGCCAACGGAAGATAAGGAAGAAAGAAACTTTGAATATCAGACATGCAGTAAATACACTTAGTTGTGTTTTTGTAGCTGAGAAGAATAATGTCGAAGAAAAACCACTGAGTGAGGCCCTAGCCCAATAGGAGAATAGTCAATACAAGTTAAGAATCCAAGGGCCAGTATCTGAACTAGAGTTGATGAGGCAAAAGTGGAAATAGAAATTTCTAATAAAGCTTACATCGCCCATTAACTCAACTCACAACACTCATAATAAGTTTGGAAACACAACTAAAATGAAAATTTCTTCCACGAATAGCAAAAGAAAGTATACCATTTCGAAAGTATTTGATCAAGTTACTCCTCCAAACAATTAGGCAACATCCCCCACAATGGATTACAACATAGTTGAAGATATGAAGAAAGCTCGCGTGAATATTTCTCTCTTTGAACTAACAAATATCGTGAGCCAGCTAGAATTGCTTGTTTTTGCACTCAAACAATCTACCTCAGGTAATGATTCCTCTTCACAGAAGGGATATGGTAAGTCCTCTGGTTCCCTCAAATCTATACTTAATGCTTTAACATTAGATGCAAACACAATTTTCCCTCCATTTTTATTAACATTCGAAATTTTTAATTATAATGTACACAATTTATTAGTTGATTCTGGTGCATTTGTAAACATAATGCCTTTATCTGTAAGAAAGAAAATCAACGCAAAATGGGATAAAACAAATGTACAGATCATTCAGCTAGACAAGAATATTTTCCATGTGATTAATGAACTCAGAAATGTGTTAATATGCTTATCATCCGACCAACAAGTTCACCAATGTATAAATATATTAATTGTGGACATTCCAGAAGTGTATGGTGTATTGTTGAGCAGAGACTAGTCCAACAAGTTACATGGGTATTTTGCTATGGACTGGTCACATTTATGGCTTTCGTACAAGGGCAGAAACAATCAGATCCGAGTGAACTCAAAGTCATACATGAAACACACGATTACTCCCTTCAAAGGAAATAATGAGACAGTTTCTTTCACGGATCTTATCTTTGGAAATTTATTTCTTGAAACTGATATGGGTGCTATCCCTAGTCCCACCTAACACACAGTTGGATCTCCTTCCTAATCCAACTGGCGAAAATGACATTTGTACAGTTAGTAGTAGTTGTATTAGTGAAACACATAGTCCTTGTACATAAAATGTTTGGACATTATATTTTTATGGTTCAAAGACACAGGAGAGATTTGGAGTTGGTTGTGTTTTAATAGACCCGCGACAAAGGAAAAATCTGATCTCCAATCTCTTGGAATTCGAGTGCACCAATAACACTACAAAATACGAAGCACTTATCTTGGGTTTGCAGAAAGCCATTGAACTCAATTTTGTAGTCCTCAAAGAAGTAGGTGACTCATAAATCATCATAAGACAAGTATGTGATACTATACATTGTGTTTCACGTCATCAAAAGGGTTATCAACAAGAGGTATGGCTATTGATTTCTCATTTCCAGCATTTCAATATTATTTATGTTCCTAGGATACGTAACGCAAATGTGGATGCATTAAAAAATGTTGTTGCTAGGTTACCACCTCTTAATGAAGTTTTTTCTGTAGAGATTATTTATAAACCATATGTCCCTGAACATATCACTAATTTATGCATTTTTAATGATGACCAACAGATACTATCCTTTATGGAAATCATTGGTGTATTCAAGGACGCAACTATCAACGAAGATGAGTATAAGAAAGAAATGCAGGATGCATCCTATGCAAACAAGAAAAATACCATGAAAAAATGCATGGTATCACTTGAGAAGTTGTATGACCTATAGAATCACTTCCAAGGGCCAGTTGAAGCAAAAACCCACAGTTCAATTTTTTTGCGTGATAAAATAAATATTTTTTCAATATCGATACTTGTTGAACACCATAAGAGCAGGAAGCTTTCATACACTTATTCAAGCGGTACCGAGATGTTTTGTGTGACACACAAATTATTCGACATGTTATTCTGATCCAATAAGGGGCATGCCTTTCCAATAGAAATTGCAAAAGGCACATTCAACGCTTGAGCCTCTGATTCAAAAGGAGTTACATAAGTTGGTGGATGCTCGAATCATATATAAAGTGTGACATTCTATCTAGGTATCAAATCTGGTCCTACTAAGAAAGAAGTTCTGGGAAATATGTCTGTGTGTAGATTTCTGCAAACTTGAATTGGGCCTTAGAAAAGGATAACTACCATGTGTCATCTATGGAGTAGATATTGTAGACAATATTGGGGGCAGATATATTTTCTTTGTTAGATGAATATTTAGGTTACAACTAGGTTCTAGTCTTGCAACCTAACAGACTCAAAAAAACATTCTGCATGAATTGGGGCACATTCGCATTCAGAAGAATTCCATTTTGATTGGTCAATGTCAGTGCAACATTTAAACACGCAATGGGCATCGCATTCCTTGCACTCATCGAGCATAGCATAGTGGTCTATATAGATGATGTTACAATGTTTTTTAAGAAGAGATATGATCACCTATGCCATCTGAAGAAAATTTTTGAGCTATTCCGCAAATACGAGATATCCCTTAATCCCGAGAAGAGTATTTTTCCAGTGTCCGAGGGTAATCTCTTGGGCCACAATATTTCAAAGAGTGGGATTAAGGTAGACCGCGAGAGGGTCGGAGCTATCACGCATATTCCCTTCCTAGTCAATAAGAAATCTATGCATTCCTTCCTAGGAAAGATTAACTTTCTCTGCAAGTTTGTCTTTGATTATGCTTAGATTTTTAAACCCATGTCGGATCTGGTGAATAAGGATGTGATATAAAAATGGTATAAAAGGGAAAATAATGCATTCTAACGTATCAATAAATTTATCGCAGATCCACCTGCTTTGTATAGCCCAGATTTTAGCAAATATTTTTTTTTCTACACCTTCATTTCTGATACTTATCTTGTCGTTGTGCTTACTCATAAGGATGATCATAATAATTAGGGGACCATATATTTCATGATAACTAGCTTTAAATGACCCTAACTCAACTATCATGCCATTGATAAGTAGGCATACTCAATTTATAAGGTGATTAAACACTTCCGTCCCTATCTCTTAAATAATCATTGTATTATCTTTGTGTTGCACCCAAAATTCAGATCATTGTTTGTTTAGCAAGAGCTGGGTGAGAGAAGAGCGAACTGGATGAATATTTTGTAGGAGTATGACTTAGACTTCAAGCCAGTTCAGACAATCAAGGGCCACATTCTATCTTGGCTAAAATCAAAATCACTAGATTTGAAAGAAGAAGATCCACCTGGTTGGGAGCATGAAATCGAAATGTATAACATTGAGTGATATTCCCCCACTATCATCACAAACTCTTGGTATGCAGATGTGTGTGGGTATCTGGAGCAGGGCACCTTTCCCTCTCATTTATCCACACAGCAAAAGAGGGTACTCAGACTCAAAGAAATATCTTATAATTTGGTGCATGGGGCACTTTTCAGAAAGCAGCATAATGGATTTATGCTCAAATTCTTGGAAGTACACGACTCAGAGAAAGTACTACATGATCTCCACAATAGACTATTCGAGGGACACTTTGCAGGTAACACAACTACGCACAAGGTTATGTGAGTCGGTTTTTATTGGTCCACGTTATTCAAATATTCTCATGCTTATGCACACAAGTGTATGGTCTGTAAAAAGTGTGGCAGCAGAGGAAAGAAGTCAGTTTCCCCATTTCACCCTATTACAGTAGAAGAACCATTTCAAAAATGGGGCCTAGATGTTATTGGTTATATTTTTCCAAACTCATCAAAGTAGCACCACTACAGCCTCACTTCTATAGACTACTTCACATATTGGACAAAAGTAGTTCCACTCAAACAAGTGAATGATCATGAATTCATCAACTTCCTTAAACAAAACATCCTTTCTAGGTTCTGCATCCCAACTTCACTTGTTTTCAACAATGAAACGTATTTTTCATCATTAAAACTATATGATTTTTCATTGGAAAATAGAATTATATTAAAACATTCATCTAAATACTATCCAAAGGGAAATTGTCTTATTGAGTCTACAAATAAAAACCTCATCTGCATTATCAAGAAGACCATTTTCTCTTAATAGGGGAACTGACACTCCACTTTGGTGAATGCCTTATTGGCTGATCCAGTCACGCAAAAACCTTCTCTGAACACCTCCCCTTGCTTCTTGGTGTATGGAAAGGAAGCCATCCTACCCCTAAACATATACTTGTCTGCCCTTCAAATTTCACAAGAATCCTAGGGCAAGCCATGCTTACTGGTTCAGGATGGGATAGAGAGCCTTCACAAGCTACAAGAAGAGAGGAAAAAAGAAAAAGAAAAAAAATTATCTCCATCAAATTCATATCAAGAGGTGGTTCGGAAAGAATTTGCAGGTAAAAATGAATTTGGTGTGGGTGACCTGGTATTGAAGTGTAAGCCCACGAGGACAAAGGAAAACACACCAAGTTCCAATCCCTATGGATTGGACCGTTCTCTATCTATGAAAAGCTTGGCCAACACACATTTCGCCTGTAATCACTAGATACGAAGATTGGTTATCTTCTTGTTAATGGCCAAGATTTAAAACACTATTTTCAATGATGATCTGGGGTTTTTCCCTGCCCTATGTACATAGTTTATTTTCTTGCTTCTTTGTTGTTTTATTTTGTACTGTGCTTTCATTTCTGTAAGAAAGTGTCGTATGAATGTGGTTTTTGGATTTCTTGTGTGTGACTGAATCAAAAGAGTCTTTTGACACCAAAAAATTTGGCTAACCTTCAGTCCTCCTTATTTGTGTTGGTTATATCTTTTGGTCAATGAATATATGACTAAAAATATTATCTATCCACAAAGAGAGTTTTGGTCAAACAATGATGCCTGTGTCTATTCTGGAAACCTTATGCCACACCCAGTTCTTTATGTTTTAGTGTTTTCACGCTTATCCAATCAATAAATAACGAAAAGGGGAAAATTTTGGATAAGAAAATCTAAATCAGAGGTCTTATATGCTTCTATGAAGGAACAACCTCTCATTCTTTCAATAATTTGGGATCACTCTTCCGCCCATAAAATGAATAAGAGTTGATGCATAGTTATCTTTAAATAAATAAATAAGTCAAAAGAAGAGAAAGGCTTCCTACGCAGAGAGGTGAAGCAAGAAACTCTACTGGGGTACTACCGAGGCTTGTTGGAAGTGAAGAAATGTTTGTCTTCTTGTAGTGACTCTATCAGGGTACTATCGAGGCCTGCTGGCAGCTGAGCAAGGCCAGAGATGAAAAATTATACTCTGAAAATCTAGAGCTTGCAAACTTTTCTACCCTTTCCAACTCAAAACATTGTGATAATGTTGAATCTTATGACTGTGCTTAACCAAGAAGTCACCAAGGGAACTTTATTTACTCATGGGGTAAGTGGGGATACCAAATTAAGTTGCACGATGAATCAATACTCCCTAAATAACTAATACCCTGAACAAAAGAGTCAACCAAGATGTAATGT